>JAKUCV010000081.1:52199-97408 GCA_028386065.3 Turnera subulata | reverse complement strand
TATCAAACTGAGAAGCAAGAAACATCTTAGTATCATGAATGACATCAAGACTATTGCTAAAAATTAACATATCATCCACATACAAACAAACAATCACACAGTTCTCATTTGAAACTTTGGTATACACACATTTGTCTACCTCAAGAGAAATAAATCCATAGTTAAGCATAGCTTGGTCAAATTTCTCATGCCATTGTTTTGGTGCTTGTTTCAAGCCATATAAAGATTTGACCAACTCGCATACTTTGTGTTCCTGACCAGAAATAACATGACCCTCCGGTTGCACCATATAAATCTCTTCTTCTAAATCACCATTTAGAAAAACTGTTTTAACATCCATTTGATGTATAAAAAGTTTGTAGACTGATGCTAAGGCTATCAAAACACGAATTGAGGAAATTCTGTAACAGGAGCAAAAGTATCAAAATAATCAACATTTTGTTTTTGAGTAAAACCTTTTGCAACTAACCTGGCTTTGTATTTATCAATTGAACCATCAGGATTAAGTTTCCTTCGAAAAATCCATTTGCAACCAATTAGTTTTGCTCCTGGGGGTAAATCAACTAAAATCCAAGTTTTGTTTTGATCAATCGAATCCAGCTCAGCTTTTATTGCTTCTTTCCACAAATTTGCATCAGGAGAAGAAATAGCTTCAAAATAAGTTGATGGATCATCTTGAACCAAAAAGGTATAAAAATCATCACCAAAAGAAGTTTCTTTCCTTTGTCTTTTACTCCTTCTCAAAACATAAGATTGCTTATCAACTTCATTTTCAAAATCATCTTGTGCATCAGTCTCACTTTGAGAGATTTCTCGTGTAGGTGCAACAGTCAAGTTATTTAGTTTTAACGGAAACGTATTCTCAAGAAATTCAGCATTCCTTGTTTCAACAATAGTATTCACATCAAGCACATCACTTTTCAAAACAAGAAATCTATACACAGCACTATTATCAGCATAACCAATGAACATGCAATCACTAGTTTTGGACCCTATTTTCCTTTTCTTGGGATCAGTTAACATAACTTTAGCAAGACACCCCCACACTTTTAAGTATTTAAGATTAGGTGAATAACCTTTCCACAATTCATATGGTGTCTTATCAGTATTTTTATAAGGGATCCGATTTTGCACGTGACATGCTGATAAAATAGCTTCACCCCAAAGGTTATTAGGTGCTGAACTACTAACAAGCATTGCATTCATCATTTCTTTTAAAGTCCTATTTTTCCGTTCAGCTACACCATTAGATTGTGGTGAATAAGGAGGTGTGGTCTCATGTATTATACCTTCTTTCTCACAGAATTCATTAAACAGAACATATTCACCACCTCTATCTGATCTAACCCTTTTAATCTTCCTATCTAACTGGTTTTCAACTTCAGCTTTGTATAGGAGAAACATGTCAAAGGCTTCATCTTTATTCCTAATCAAATATACTTTAGTATATCTTGAAAAGTCATCTATGAAAGTCACATAATAATTTTTACCTCCTCTAGTCATGGTTTGTTTTAAGTCTCCTAAGTCTGTGTGAATCAAACTAAGTAATTCAGTTTCTCTTTTATTCACAGAAGGACAAGATTTCTTAACTTGTTTAGTTTCAGTACATATTTCACATTTATCAGATAATAAATCACTAGAGGCAGATATTAACCCACTATTTTGAAGTTTCTTAAGATAAGGTGCACTAACATGTCCTAGTCTAGCATGCCACATATCAAAAGAGTCAATCAAGTAAGCAGAAGAAGAACTTGCATTTTCATTCACAGTTTTGGCAACATTCAAAATGAAAAGTCCTTGGTTACAATAGCCCTTACCCACAAAGATGTTGTTCTTGGTCATTATGATCTTGTCAGATTCAAATGATACCTTAACCCCCACTTTTCCCAAGAGGGACACAGAGACCAGGTTTGCCCGAATTTCAGGCACATGCAACACGTTGTTAAGAGCCAGAGTCTTGCCAGATGTGAGCTTGAGAAGAACCTTTCCTTTCCCTTGAACTTTTGCAGTTCGGGAATCACCAAGATAAATTTGTTCTTCTCCATCCCCTACCTCGGCGTAGGAGGAAAAAGCATCTTTGCTTGCGCAAATGTGCCTGGTAGCACCAGAGTCTACTACCCAGTCTTTCACATTGGCGACTAAGAAGGTTTCAGAAATGACCGCAGCAATTATGTCATCTCCTTCAACCAAGTTAGCACTTGGCTTTGGAGGATTGCCATTTCTGACCCTCTTCCTGCATTGTGGTGCAAAGTGTCCTGGCTTTCCACAGACAAAACAATTTCCTTTCTTCTTAAAGGAGGTAGGGTTAGTAATTTTAGGGTTGTAACCAGATTTCTTATTGTTATTAAAATGCTTAGAACCAGAGGTACCTTCTACCAAGTTAGCTTTGGCTGTCATCTCTTTGGCAATCGCACCTTTGAGTTCTCCTTTGTTCTTATCTTCAATGTGGATGTGAGTGATCAAGTCCTTGAGTGGCATCAACTTGTGCTTATGCTTCAGGTTGTGTTTGTAGTCCTTCCACGAATTGGGTAGCTTTTCGATCAGGGAACCTGCAAGAAATTCATCAGGTAGAGAGATCTTCACCGCCTTCAGGTCCTCTACAAGCCTCTGGTACTCTGTGATCTGACTGGTAACGGATTTTTCTTCCTTCATCTCCCACTTGTAGAAGTTGGAAATGGCAAACTTCTGCTTCAAAGCATCTTCTGCGGTATATTTTTCCACCATGCTATCCCAGATGTCTTTTGCTTCCTTGTAAGATGCATAAACGTCAAAAAGTTCATTGGATAAAGTTTGGATTATTGTATGTCGGCAAACCTTATTGGCATTAAACCAATTCTCCATCTGTTTTTGATCACCGGTTGCTGGCTTTGATTCTGTTAAAGCGTAGGCTACCCCGTGCACGTCAAGTGTTGAAAAAATACGCTCCTGCCATCTCTTGAAATTTGCTCCGGCAAACACCTCGATTCTGGATACGTCGGGATAGGGTGTTGCATATATGACGACAGGTTGGACTTGGGATCCAGCAGCAACAGCGGCGGCGGCAGCGGCGGCAGCAGCAGCATTCTCGGGTTGAAATTCAGCCATTGGTAATATCTCTTTAGATTGTTGGAATATTTGAAAATTTGGTTGTGTCAAACCCGAGCTGAGGCGTGTAGGACACTGTCCTAAAGAGATATTTTTGGTAATCCAAAGGTCTCCCCAGGATACAACAACTCCTACAAAAATATTGTAGGGAACCAGAATCTGCCAAAAAGTTTTTATCTTAAAGACAAATAAAGAACCCAGCAAAAGAGAAAAGGACTAAATGTGAAAAGAGAATAAAGGGAGAATAAAGGAAGAATGAGAGTAGGATTTTTTCCTGTATTGGAGCTGAAGAGAGGTCCTGTATTTATAGGAGGTGGAGGGGAACAACAAAGTTAGAAAAATAATGGTCATTTAATAAGGACCACATTTTTTTCTACTGACCAGGTAAACTCTCAACTAATCCCCTGATATCCTCCAACATCTAACAGTTAGTTTTGACTAGATAAACTCTTTATTTTTCCTTTTGAAATATAACGTATTTTTCCAACAACAGTCTGGTAAAGGGTTGTACATACCAGTCTAGTTAATGGTAAAGGGCTGTACATACCAGTCTGGTTAATTGTTAGCCAGCTAGTTTCGCAACCAAGCAAGTAGTAGCGTATTTAGTAGAAAAACGATTACTTTAGACATGTATCCAGTACTTCTTTCTGGTAAAAGAGGGTATGATAAGCTGGGTTCAACCTTTATGCTTATAAAGTAGTACCTGGTTTGTTTAAATCATTATTTTTCCCCGACGGACCGTTCATTTATCAAATCTTAAAAGAGTCTTGGGAAGTGAACCAATAAGTCAACAACATCAAATGATGATAACCGTAACATGATGATGTATGTTTTCCAGTAATTATAATGCTATTGTGATTGTTAAAAGGAAGGAGGAGAGAGTAATTCTGTTGCGATAGCTATTGCAGATGAAGTTGAAAAAATGGGGATACTGCTGTTACTAGTTACTACCAAACATTTGACATAAATATGCCACAACTTCAAGGACAGTTCAATCTCTTGATTTTCAAAATATGTTTTTTTTTTTCTCATATTGTTGGAAATTAAGCAGCTCGTAAGTGAGGGGCTTCTGCACTCTGCTTGCTAGGAATTGGAAAGAACCAAAAGGAAGGACTGGGCACAGATCGACCGTAGTACTACACTGCTACTATATATCCAGACTATGATTACGGGCGGGCATTCCTGAAGCCAGAAGATTGCCACGTAAATCGAATACAGAAAATTGCCAATCATTTGGGCACAAAATGGTGGATAGATTGGATGAATCTAAAAGCCAATACTTTATAAAAGTGACATCAAATGAAGTAGGTACGTACCACTACAAATAACTTATAAATCCTGACAGCTCGCAGATAAAGTGGGATTCTGTTGAATTTCTGTTGTATGCTCGATATTTGTCCTACATATAATACAAAAGATGGAGAACAATGATCATGTAATTTTCTGAAGCGCCTATTATTAGACAGTAAGCCTCTTTGAAAGTCCTGACATATTTGTCCGGTCTCTTAATTTGGATCGGTAAAGAAAATCATTCCTTGAAAATTAAACCGAATCCAAAATATTGCAAGTTTGGAATTGGTTTGGTGATGTATTTAGGCAGTGCAGAGAACATATAGCATAGCATGTTCCTAGCCGTCCTGGCAAGCCAATTCGCTATCCTGCAGTTAGCAGAGTAGAGTGGGGGCACTGAAAATGGGGGAAAAAAACATAAAAATAAAAATGAACATGATAGCTTCTGCTTAATATGGAGGACGATTGATTGGTGCCAATATCCCCATCAGATGGTTGTTTTCTCCCTTTTGAAATTAAGCTTGAACACCAACCCTGAAATCTACCATATAACTTATTTATTTTTCCTTAAATTTCACAATATTCAAATATCCCCTATATTTTGTAAGCTTTGCCATGACTTGGTGGTCACTAAATGCGTGCCACAAGTCTATATGGTACCATATCAGTAGCTAATCATACACAAGCACGTATAATTGAGGAAAACAGCATTAAAGAAATGCTAATATTGGCAGGGAGCGATGATCTATCAGATCCTCCCCGCCTTATCTCAACCACTGGATGGAGATCGACAATATGGATAATGCTCTTTGGCTCAAATCTATGGAGGGTCATGTCTTAAAGAAAACAATGTACTTAGTCTAGGTTGTGCCACATTAATGAAGATGGCCCATCAAGTCGTCCAGTACTACAAGGGTAAACAAGAACCATAGTATTCTATTATTTAAACAGTTGAAATTTCGCATTCATTGAACTAAAGGTCACTGAATTTTTAGCAATTAGTTAAAACAATGGCAGAAATGTTTTTTATTTATTAAGAAAACGAACTAATGGCTCTTAGCAGGCACGAGTTAAGGCCTCCCTCAGAACAACACCTCTAAGCTTTTCATTTTCTGGGTTGAATTAGGCTTTTATTTTAATAGTGACATGGAATGGAAAACCTGCCTTCAAAAACCATAATTCTTTTTTTTTATCTTTTCAATCCATTTCCATACTGGTGATTTTGGGATCTGGGGATTGGTTTACTACTTCACATCACATTGACCAATGACCACTGACTTGGAAGGTATGGACTGGACTCATTTTTCAATTTCAGAAATGCATAAAAATCGTCACTGAAAGCTATTGTTTGGGCCTTTTCCATGTGAAATCATAACATCCGTGGCTTCATGCTAGGGTGATGTTTGCGGTGATGCATGTAATTACGAATTCTTGTATTAGTAGTGTAGGAGGGAGGATTTAGCTTGGGAAGAAATCATCTAATCTTAACTAAAACGGAAGAAATGGTCAGATTTGGTTGAGGTTGTTTAGGCAAGGTGTTGAATGTCAGCTTAGAAAAAGACATGAGAAGATACGATGAATCTGGTCCAATTTTGAAATCATCGAATCCATCCTTTTTATTCTTTTTTTGGAAGTGAACATATCACTTTCATGGTCAAGATGGAATCTATATCGTCATGAGAGAATATTAGTAAATTGGATGTAGAGGTTGGATAAAACCAATAAAAAAATGGATATTGTTTTTATTTTAAGAAAATCAAAAATTAATATTGTAAATTGTAACATAAAGTGCTTGGTAAGTAGTAGTAACTAGAGTAGCCTCAAAGAAAAAGGAACAAGCTCAAGCGCTCCGAATACTTCGGCCCCAAGTTTACCTTGTCTGTCCTAGAAGCTGTCAGTCGGAACTGACGGAATTATCTCGTAAGGAGATTGACCAACAGGAAAGGAGTAATAAGAAGGCAAAGCGGGTGGACGAGGCTGATGCCAGTAGCCTTCTTCTCGACTCAGATGACCGACTTTTCCCTGAAGAGCCCCGTCGTAAGACTTCATATAGGTCTATGTTGACAGGTAATTCAACTAAATCAATGATGAAGGATGCCCTGCCGGAGGATTTGGAGGGTTTTGTATCTGAGGATTCGGACCCCGAGGACGAAGTTGATGAGAATCCCTATTGTCCTACAATTTGACTCTCATCAAATGATAAAAAAACGTATCTATCGGCGGTGGATGAATACTCTGATTGTCAAACTGTTGGGGAAGAAAGTAAGGTATCGGTTCTTGTATCGCACTCTCATAAACTAATAGAGGCCAAAAGAAGAGATAATTATGGCAGACATGGGCAATGATTTCTATCCTCTCCAATTCACTAACGGACTTGATTGCAACAGAGTTCTTTACGAGGGACCATGGATGGTGGCTGATCATGTTCTCACTATTCGAAGGTGAAAGCCTTGATTTGATCTTGATGAAGCAACGATCGACCGTGTTGTTGTGTGGGTGCAGCTCCTAAGCTGTATCACGAATACTATGATCATACTTTCTTACTGAAAATTGCACGGAGAGTGGGTCGTCCTATTCGGTCGGATAGATGATGTTACTCTTCGCTCTTCCCTGTTAAGTATGCTGGGGTTTGTGTTGAAGTGGACCTTACTACACCGCAAGGTTTGGCGCATTGTTTATGAAGGGCTCGGTATGGTTTGTTTTTTGTGTGGACATTATGGACATACTTTTGATCACTATCAGGTGAACCCTGAGCTCCCCACTGATATGGACACCAACGTTGATCCTGTTCTGCATGAAGTGGTAGAGCCCCCTCCGATTGTTACTGAAGTCAGTCATCCTGAGCTTGAATCGAATCACGGGCCTTGGATGCTTCCCCAGAAAAAGCGACGTAGGAGGACCAAGATGAATAATGGTGGAGCTATGAACAGGGGCGTTGTTTCCAACAGTCTGCGTCAGGTTCGCGATTTGCAATTCTTGGGGAGGAGAAGGAGCAAGGAATAATTTCTGTTGAGGGACCTTCACGAGTGCAGCCGACTATTCCTGCTGAACAAACCATTCGCCCTCGTCCTACCGTCGCCTCTATTATTGCTGCTAACAACAAGACTACCCGGTGGTGGATGCTCTTATTTCTGTAGGGAGTTCAAATTTGCTTGTGCCTTGTCCTGCAGTTTTGATCTCTACGCATGAAGTGACTGCCATTCAGAGTCATTCTGGGCCTTTACTTAATGAGGTACATATCTTGTCCAAGATCTCTTCTAGTACTCCTTTGTCTACTATCGATTGTTCGCAGGTTCCAATGGAGACTGTTTCTCATCAACATCAACCATTATCGGATCCCTAGATGGCCTGTGTATCTCCCTCTAAACCTCCGCATGGTGGCAGTGTGCTGGGGCAGCATGGTCTAATATCTAATAATTCTATGTGTGTGGACTTGCCTTTGGTGCCAAACGAGGCAGCTTCTGTTCCTCATGTTATGGTTTCCTCTAATAGTGATGCTCCTATTTTGGGAACGTCATTGTCCATGGTTTCTTAAGATGTTCTTCTCTCCAATTGGAGTTTGGGTTTCTTCCTCATATTATATATCTTTTATGCGGGCTCTATATTGGAACATTGGAGGAGCGACTAGCTCAAAAGCAAAGGATTTTGTCTTGGATTTGGTTTACTTTAATCATATTCAGTTGGTGGTGATTACGGAGCCTCATGTCAGTGGTGCTCGGGAAGATGCAGTTACCCGGTCATAGGGATTTGATTTTCAGTTTCGTATGGAGGCTGTTGGATTCTCGGGTGGTTTATGGGTCCTTTGGCGAAATAGTGCTGATGGTGTGCGAGTTGTGGCTGATGATAAAGGTTATATTCATTTGAAAATTTCTTCTCCTTCCAAAGGAATATGGTATCTTATAATCGTGTACATCAATCCTGACCGTGTTCTAAAACAGGAAGGTTTTGCGAGTTTGAATCAACTTGCTCCCAATGTTTAGGGCCCTGGGCTATCATGGGGGATTTCAATGAAATCCTCAATGCTGATGAGAAACAAGGAGGTGCGTCGGTTAACATCCAACGGTGTGCTCAGTTTAAGGCATGTATGGATGATTGTGGAGTTGTGGATGTTGGGTTCTCAGGGCCACGGCTCACTTAGAGGGAGCAGGAACATGACCATAGGCGGGTTTAGATCGTGTTTTATCCAATGCCGAATGGATTCACCTTTTTCGGAAGCGTCTGTGCGTCATTCAGTGAAACGCTCGTATCCCAAAATATCCCATTTAATTAATTATAACATGTGAAAAGACCAAATTGCCCTTCTGCCCGGGATACGATATCAACAACATGATCAACAATTATTCATACAATAAATAATACAATATGAGTATGCAGCGAAAGACAAATATATAAAGAAACATGAATGTAATGCACTCTATGGATCCGACCCGACGAGAGGAAAACACTGCCACCTGCTGATATGCACTCCTAACCGATGATCAGGTAACCTGTATAAAGATATGAGGGGTGAGACCAACCATTGTCTCACCATAAACAAATAAACCATGGTATAGAACTATAAATCAACCACAAATACACCGGCATCAGGCAAAGCAAACTATAGTGCACAAACAAGGCACAATGCACAACATAAGCCATCATCAGACTTCAAACCAACACTTGTCTTTAATCTTCTTATTATCGTTGTACTTTATCGTTATTAGGATTGAATATTTTATTAAGGCCCTATACTGTGTGCGTCGAGCTCAGTCCCGTCTCATGAGACAACTAGGGCATAAGCCCAATATAATCAGGGCGTAAGCCCAAATACAATCACTGAGAGAGAGAGACAAAGAGAAAGAGGGAGGTAGAATGAGTCATCACAGACCCATATGCTAAACTGTATATACCATGCTATCCCGCATACAATCGCGAGAGGTATCACTTCCCGCTCGAAACAATCGGCCAATAGCCCAACACTAGTATTCTTATTGTTTGTTATTCTTATTTATGCTTAAGGAATCATGTGTGCCATAAGTTATGATTTACCAGGGTTGTTTGAATTATCCGCTTAATCAGGAATCGGGCTCCCGGCCCACAGTACGTCACAACAGACCACAAAAATCATATCACATGTCATATCTCATAACAAATAAAATCAAACTGAACTGGCATATCATATCTCCCAGGCACACAATACAAATAATCAGGCACACTGCATAGAGATATCATCATCAGCATACATACATGCATACAACATTCAATACCAACCAAGTATTACCACTTCTTGTTCCAAGTTTATTAACCAAGTATTGTAGGCAGTAATGCATACAAAGGTTTATATGTCCTCACCTGGGCCAAATCAACTGTCTCGGAAGCCGAAGCCTCGTTCCGCCTCAACATTCCTATGTTCATAACATCCTACGAACATACACATCACATAAGATATTTATCATAATAGTAATATATGCATGCGAATGATATGATCTCGAATTTAACCCTCTAGTATTAGGCCCGTTACTAAAGATCAGGGTCTAAGCCCAACCAATTATTATAAATTCCACTGAACCTATTCTCCGAACTCATCGCCCATTAGTGTAATGGCTTGATTAAATTTCTAAGGCCCAAGTTTTATCACCAAGTAAAATCATTGGGTTAGAACCCAATCCATGCATATATCCTTGTTTGGGCCTAAAGCTCATTCCAAATTATTACTATTTATTGGGCCTTAAGCTCATACCATATTTATAAATCAAATAAAGGGATTAATGGGCTAGGCCCGATCTGTCGTTATAATCACATTGTAAAATAAACCCGAGCCCAATCATTCCAGCCTAATGGCTCTACCTGCGTCGGTGAAATTCCGGCCACGCGCACACACTATTTGCCACACTCGATTTCCACTAATTCTACTTCATTTTGATACATGACTTAACTCCTCAACAATACTTAACATGCTCAGAAAAAGAAATACACAACATTGTCCGGTAATTACCGTTTAGTGCCGATACTCGCATCGTCTTGCCGGAACAATACACCACTCGCCAGATTCCGACCACCTTGCCGGAACAGCAATCTGAGTCGCCGGAACAGTAACCCAAACACCGAAAACACCACAACAATCTTTCAACACCCAGAAAACAACACAAACTGACATTCAACTCAACACGGAACATTAAAGAATCCAAAAACAATGAATCCAAGCTGCCGAAACAACTTATCGGAAACGGACTGCTCATTCTTTGGTTCTGTTCACTGCAATCGAGCTACGACTTCACTGCCAAAAGTTGTCCAAGCCGATCCACGCACTCACTACCGAAAATCCAACAACTAAACTGCCGGCACTCGAATCTGACAAAAACCTACCACACCAAAACTCCTCTAGCCACCAACCACACAGCACGACCACCAGCCAACTCATCACCCAACAAACACCATCGACGAACACAAGCACACACTTACATACAGAAAGGAGACCCGATTAGAAATCGGTACCTGAGAATACAAAGGACGGAGGAGAAGAAAAAGGAAGGAGGGTTGGTGGTTTATCAAGCTGTTGGCGACAATGACGGCCTAAAAAACAACCCGGGAGCCTCACGCCAGATCCCCACCTCGCCACAGCACGCGACGGCGCAGCAGCTCAAACCTTAAGTCCTCCGCACCAGCACCAGAACCAGTCGTTACACAAGCCTCTCTCTTTGTCCAGGTTGCGGCAACAACTTGCGTTCGTCCATCTACAGACGCTCCCAGTCGTGCATAGTCCTCCCTTGGACTTGAAGTGGCTGTGGCCTGGAGGAAGGTACGAGGAAGATGAGGCGGCTTGTCTCAGAGGAAGAGAGCAAGAGAAATGTGAGGGATGGGGGTGAATCGGAAAGAAGAGAAGGAAGAGAAAAGAAAAAGAAATGATGGGGAGGTTTTGGGATAGACAGTTTTGGGTAACCGTTGGAGACAATCTGGAAGTGGGAGAGAGAGAATCAGGAGAGAGAAGAGAGAAAATAAGGAAGAAGAAGGTGGGCGGTGCGAGAGAGAAAGAAGAGGAAAAGAAAAAGGAAAGAGAGGTAGGATTTGTCCGGCCAAGACCAAAACGACGTCGTTTTGGTCTTGGGTGCGGTCAACTCACTCTGGTCAATGCGCTGGGTGAATAGTTAGGTGTTATTATTTTTTTCCTTTTCCTTTCTTTAAACTAAAACTACGTAGTTTTAATAAAACTACACACTTTGTTTCACCCTGGAACTCCAATTGCTCTCAAAGAATCTGACTAAGGATTAATCCTTAAAGTAAAATAACATTTCCACGGAAAATAAATTAATAATAATATTTTCCTGACAAAAAATTCCCAGAAATTCAGCAAGGGTAAAATTGGAAAATAAATTCCAAAAATTCCGAAAAATCCATAGAAATTAAATACCGAAAATTCAGAGCGTTACATTGGGCGCGTACCAAATCGGATCATCACCCAATTTCTTTATTTCCAGAAGTGGCCAGTGACATTAGGGGCGAGCGTCCCTTTCGCTTTGAGTTTGCATGGACATCTCATGCTGACTTTGGTCTATTGGTGAAGGATTCTTGCAAACTTTCGAGCCTATACATTCTAAGCTCGGTCGTTTAATGAAGGATCTGTGCCAGTGGAATTGCCGCACATATGGTAATATTTTGTGGAGGAAGAAGTGTGTCTTATCACGACTTGGGGCATTCAGCACGCATTGTTGATTCACAGTAATCCCTTCCTAATCAAACTAGAAATGGAGCTCTCTTCTTAATATAATTTTATACTTCATTAGGAGGAGGTCCATTGTTATCAGAAGTTTCGTTCTTGGTGGATCATGCATGGAGATCACAATACCCGACTTTTTCACTCTAGTACTATGATTCGACGGAGAAGAAACAGGGTTTTACAATTGAAAAATCAAGAGAGGGCTTGGGTTTCAGAGCCCTCTTCTGTCCAGGACCTTGTGGTATAGTTCTATAAGTCCCTTTTCACTAAGAATGCGGCCGTGAGGGCTGGTTTTCCTATTCGTAGGCAGTTCCTTATAGTGGTACCCAGCCCGATGACTACTCTAATGAGATGCATGTCGCAGACTGAAGTGTGTCATGCTTTTTTTCAAATGGGTGCTTTTAAAGCCCCTGGTCCTAATGGCTATCAAGCGTGCTTCTTCAAAATCAAAGGGAGGTTGTTGGGTTAGATGTAGTGGCATTCGTCCGTAAGGTTTTTACTGACCCAAGTCACATTTCAGAGGTAAATCATAGCTTTTTAGTCTTGTTGCCTAAGATTGATTCCCTAGAGTTTGTATCGTAGTTTTGTCCCATTGGACTGTGCAATGTCTTATTTAAACTTGTTACCAAGGTTATAGTCAATCGCATTAAGGGAATTCTCCCTAATCTGGTGGGTCCTTACCAAAGTAGTTTTGTTCCTAGTCGACAAATTCTCGATAACATTGTGACAGCCCAAGAACTAATCTATATTATACGAAACATGCGGGGTTCCAAGGGTTATGTGGATATTAAAGTATATTTTGAGAAAGCATATGATCAGGTAGAGTGGGGTTCCCTGGAGGACACTTTGGTAGATTCGGGTTTTCCGAGTTCCTTTATCTCTGTAATTATGTAGTGTGTTTCATCGGCCAGCATGAGAGTATTATGGAATGGTTCTCGTTCTACCTCTTTCAATCCTACTAGAGGGGTCAGACAAGGAGATCTTTTATCTCCGTATCTCTTCTTGCTTTGTCTAGAACGATTTTCCCAGCTGATTCTGCATATAGTTGCTGAGGGTGAATGGCTTCCCATTCAGGCATGTAGGGGTGGTCTGGCTATTTCTCATTTACTCTTTGTTGATGACATGATCTTGTTTGTTAAGGCTTCCTTGGAACAACTATCTGTATTTCAATGGTGTCTAGATTTATTCTATGCCTTTTTTGGTCAGAAGGTGAGCATAACTGAGACTCATACATATTTTTCTAAGAAAGTTCTGGAGCAGACATGGTAGTTGATTGGGGAAAGGAGTGGGTTTCAGCAAATTGAGGATCGTGGCATGTACTTGAGGGTGCCTCTTTATCATGGTCGAATTACTTGGGCAACTTATGCTCATTTGGTGGATAATGTTAGGAATTGGTTAGCTGGCTGGAAGGTTGAACAATTATCATTGGTTGGCCAAATAACCTTATGTCAGTCTGTCTCAAGTGCTTTGTCGATCTACACCATTTAGTCGGTTAAGCTTCCCTCTTCTATTTGTTTGGCCATAAAGCAGTTGTGTTGTAACTTCATTTGGGGTGATAGACAAGAGGAGAGGAAAATCCATCTGGTTAATTGGCGACTGGTGTGCCAGCCTAAATTCTCTGGTGGTCTGGGTTTGAAAAACTTGACAAATTTTAATGATGCTTTTCTCATGAAATTGATTTGGCAGTTATTCAAGCAAAAGAATCATCTTTGGAGTTCAGTTCTCTCCGCGAAGTATCTGCCGATTCATAATGGTAGATTTATGCTTACTGGCCATAAGGACATGTCTCCTCTTTGCCGAGCTTTGTCTAAGCTTTGGCCTATGATGCAACGTGGGTTAAGTGAGTAGTTGGTGATGGTTCTCGAATTTCGTTTTGGCATGATTGGTTGGTGGGTAGTTGTGATGGTCCTCTTAGTCAGGTTGTATCTTCTGTCATCCCGGACTTTCAGTCTCAGTGGCCTGTTTTGAATTTCCTCTCTCCATCTGAAGGCTGGAATCAGAATATTTTAGCATCCCTTCTACTAAGTGACTATGTCCTCAAGGTAGCGGCAATGCTACCTCCTATTCCAGGCCAAGTTGATACTGTATCATGGGGCTGGTCAAAGGTTGGCGCATTTACATCAAAGTCAGCTTGTTAGTTCCTTGCTTCAGGTGCTTGGGAACCTTTGAATGTGTTATAGAAGCTGGTATGGCACTGCTCGGGCCCTCAGCAGATACATTCGTTCCTGTGGCTTGTAGCCTACGAGAAGTTACTTACTAATGACATGCTCCAGAGCTTCCATCTCACTCAATTTCTCCTTGTTGTCTGGCTTGTTCAGGTATGGCTGAGAACTTGCATCATTTATTTAGAGATTGTTGGCGGGCCAAGAGGGTGTGGTCAAAATTGGTCCCCCAACAAAGATATCGGGATTTTTCCACTGGCTCATTTACATCTTGGCTTTCGCGTCATTTATCTCCTAGTTTTATTATTGATGGTGTTCCTTCATGACATATTATCTTTGGAGTGACCTTATGGAAGCTGTGGGTATGGAAGAATGCTTGGATTTTTAATCGCAAGGCATTGGGTATTATTCTATTTCTGAGATTTTACGATTTGTTCGTGAGATTGGCCAAGCTCGCATGGACGAGAGGTCTGGCCAGCAGAATCGCCAGCATGAGCTCCAATATATTCGTTGGCTGCCTCTGCCTGATTTGTGGGTCAAGCTTAATACGGATGGCTTATGTCATGGTAATCCTGGTGTTGCTGGGGCGGCGGGAGTGTGTTGCTCTCATGCCGGCGAATGGTTGTTTAATTTTTGCTCCAACGTTGGTATTTGTTCGGCCTATAAACCGGAGCTTTGAGCAGTTTATTTGGGGCTCACTCATGTTTGGTCTCTTGGTATGTGCCGTATCGTGTTGGAGGTTGATTTCGTACCATTGATGTATGCTCTGCAAGGTGGTGATTCCAGTTCTTCAGATTCTTTACTCTTAACGGGTCTATGACTTGCTGCAGCATGGCTAGCTTGAAATAATCCAGCATGTGTTACATAAAGGCAATACTGACAAGTTAGCTAGTTTGGCTTTAGATAGGGTCCTGGGATTCTATATTTTCAATACTGTTCTAGATACTTGTTTATCTGTTTCGTGAACGACCAACCTAGTCTTGGTCGGTCTGGCTTGTGTACTATTTATGCAAAAGTATTTGGGCTAGTCCCCGTTTTCTACCAAAGAAAAACATAAAGTGCTTGGTGCCAATAAAATCAACAATTGTTGTAAAAAAACATAATTTATGGAAGGATTTGGGAGAAAAAGAAAAAGGATGGAGGAAGATAAATAGGGAGAAACTCGGGTTGCAACCCGTTTTTCGTCTTCAATTTTTCTGATTTTCATTCTCATATATATAATACAAATGGAGTGGACAAAGTTCAGTTTACTCCCTCAAAATGACATTCACTACATTTTGTTCCCTCAAAATAATAAATTTATAACACTCCCCCTTGAATGTCATTGTGCATTGGGTAGAATACGCTTTAGGGAGACCTGCCTCATTAAAAACCTTACCAAGAAAAACCCAGTGGGATAAAAACTTGGTGAAGGAAAAAAGAGTGCAGTGCGTATTCTTCTCCCCCTCATTTTGGCTTCCATAGATTTCCTGATATCGTTGCATGCCGATCGTCCTTGTCAGCTTCTGGTGACGTGTATTTTGTCTGATCATATCTTCATTTGGACAGAGTTGGCAGCATAATCTTCATAATTTTGTCGTTGGAGCGTCTATCTTGCCATCTTGCTTTTGTAGTCCTGATGTTATTGCAATATCATGTGTAAAGTTGTGGTTGATGTCCGTCTCTGCTTTATGTGGACTGAATAAGGGATCTACATCTGCAAAATCAGCTTTACTCTCTTTCGGGTTTATTGGATTATACATTTGTTATTCCCCGAAGATAAGAGCAAATACATATAATGCCGATAGGCTTAAATCAAAAGCTTCAGGCTTTATGTTACAAGCAATACATATTGCACTTAGACAGGGTACTCCAGGACCAATCTAATAGCATGGTATTTGGAAGCTTCTTTGGGAGTTCCAATCATAAATGAGTTTATCTATACTCAAATTGATTTAAATTATGCAAAGATCAATTCAATTCTATTTTGTAATTTCCCGGGAATTAGTTGCTTCAGGCAACTTGGATCCTTCAGGGATCTTCATGTATATATCATGACTTATGGATCCATAATAATAGGCTGTAATAGCATTCATTAGATGCATTTCTAATACTTTTCACATACTGCCAGACAAAAGTAATTGCATCCACCACAGGGGAGTATATCTCCTCATAATTAATACCTGATCGTTTGGGTAAACTTTGTGCCATAAACCGTGCTTTATATCTCATATTCTTTCCCGCACAAATTCCCATTTTATGACCAGTTGAATTTTACACCTTCTGGTGTATGGACTACAGGTCCGGAAATTTCTCGCTTCGAGCGAGTCCAACACAGCCTTTAATCATGTTTCTCTATTTTGGCCAATCATACTGCGCCTACATTCGTCAAATGTAGGTTCATGATCCTCATTTTATTTAGCGCTATATTATAAGTAAAACAAGTATTCCGTCGACGGTTATTTTCATGTCGGTTCCATCTTATTTCTGACACTGTAATTGAGATATTATCATGCTTATTTATTTCAGGTACCTGAGTTAGTTCTGGAACTTTATCACTTTGTGTCAGAGAATCAATCTCTTCTAGAGGACTTTTAATTCAAACCTCTACTGGAGGCCATATTTTTCTTACTGGGGCCATCTTGTCACATTTGCTCCTTTTTCTCTATTGAGAATTTCTTTTCTTTTCTTTTTTTTTGGAACCGAGTATAAACTATAGATTCATTTGCATACTTATATTGTTCTTCAGGAACATCAATTTAAATAGGAGCATTTGCAGCTGGTATATGGTCACACTTAATTTAAATGTGTCTGGCAATGGCATATCAACTTTCCTGCAAATGAATCATCTTCTTTTGAACTTCAGGTTCACATTAATTTATATGAGGATCAACATTCATATATATTATGCATTTCAACAAACTTGATCCAGCTGCTTCTTTCTCCCCTTGATGTTGGGTATACACACATATTGAATTATCAATAAGCAAATCTTGCTATAAATGAATCTCCAATCTTTTAGTCAATAGTCTCAATAATGTTGTGAATTGATGGAGATTACCCAACATCTATTCCCAACCTTCTTTAAGGACCAGATTAACTATGCTGTGGTGGAGCATAATATACTGTACAACCAACGGTCCGAAGATGGGAGATATTTTGTGACCAAGAACCAATGGGGAGATCTTATGATCTTATAATATCTTATTAGCTTGATGCACATTTACTGCGTATAAAATACCATAGTCATATTTCATCAATGGTCCTGCAATCAATTGTCAATATGGCCCAGATCTCTTTGGGTTTATTTCCAATGATATACATTCTCCATTGAAGAAACATACCAGCATTATCTAGACATATAGTCTAATAACATGAGTAGGGATATGCACCTGCAAGTGGCTTAATCATTAGAACAAGTGCGCACAATGCCAACTTGCGTCATATAATAGACCATCTAGTCGATGCATCGTAAAAATTACCTAGATGGTCAACACAGCGGATTTATCATTCCGCGTTTATGTCCCTGAACTATTCTCAAACTTGCTGGTGATACTCGGCCATTCTCATCTTAGGAAGACCGTATAATAACTTTCGCAGCAAACAAACTCATAGAAATTCATTAATTGTAAAACTTCTGGTTTTTCATTGAATGATCAATAAATTTCGTGCATCATTATTGACCCGGGATGGCACAACCGGTCATGCCAAACAATAAGTCCATGTACCAACTTCAAGTTGGTGCCAGCTTCATGCTGGATAACTTAGAAAAATTATTTACCAGCTTCTGACTGGTGCATACAAGCTATAAATTACATATCTATCAGCCAACTTCTAGTTGGTCTCAGCTTCAGGCTGTATAAACTTATGTATTTAAACACTTAAAATTTCTAGCTTCAGGCTAAAGCATTTCAGCTTTTGTCTTGATATGTCAAGTTTTGATTACTCAACTGCTAGCTTCAGGCTAGCTATACATGTGCCAATTTTAGGCTTATTTCTGCCACTCATGTCAAAAAGATCAGAATTATTGGACAATAATTAAAGTAGTGGCAAACTTTTCCAAAAAAAAAGACCTCGAAGATTGAAAAGTTTTGGAGTTTACTGACAAATAATGCAAAGTTTTAATTACCGAAAAATCTTCTGGATCTTTTCGGAGACAGAAATATGGTCCACATTTGAAAAAAATTGACACCTAGCAGTCTAATCTCAGACTATAAGAAGGGGAGGCGATTGAGACAGGAAGATGTAGAAAACTTAGAAAATTCAACAAGACAAGAAAAAAAATGCCTTCCCCAGCTACTGTTTTCTTTGTTGAGGGTGCCTCTCTAGGAAGAAGAAATAGGTTAGCTTATAGTATGGTGAATGAGCAGCAAGAGGAATTACCGAATGATCTGGCGAGAATTCCTCGATTAGTGTTTGTTGATGAACTATATTCATCTAGGTTCTTTGTAACTCCTATGGAAGAAACATTCTTCCTAGAGGACCAAAGCAATCTAAGGACTTCCTTTTATGGCTCGGCTAATTCTATTATGTTTTTCATATCTAATAGACTGCAGGATTTTCAGCTAGAGCCTTCATGTCAAATTTTAAATCAAACCAGTTATTATCAGGTTTCCATGATGGCTCGGAGCGTCACAAGGGTGACTGGGTTACCACCTACATGGCCTAAGGTACGACTTTTACTGTGAAATTGCAGGGGAATAGTAAGAAGGTCTCAAGTCTTTCTGCGTACCCTAAGGGATCTGAAGAATCAGTACAAGCCTAACATGGTACTGATTACTGAGACTTTGTGGCAAGCAGGAGAGAATCATGGTGTGATTCCACTTCGTTTTCCTTCAACGAATCGGTTTGAGATACCTGGAGAAAACAACATGGGTGGTATGTGGTTCTTCTGGAACGACAGTGTTAGGGTCAACATTAATGGTGAGGCTCAGAGTTTCAGGGTTAATGTTGAACCCAATAGATAGAGTACTGTTTAAACATATGTATGAGAACCATTCTTCTTTGAATGTTATCCAGTTATGTATCCGTTTATGCAATAATAATATGCATGTTTGCTTTGAGCCTTTTCATTTATTATCTCATTTACGCTTATAGGCACAAATAATTATACAATCTTATTCGCTTCAGGGAATAGATCAAAGTCAATTCATTGGGATCCATAATAATTCAGTTTATTACAAATAATTATACAATCTTATTCGCTTCAGGGAATAGATCAAAGTCAATTCATTGGGATCCATAATAATTCAGTTTATTACTGGGGGTATATGCTCTTCCAGAGCGTAAATGTACGATCTTTTAGATCATAGTAAGATATGCGTTCTTCAGGAACGTACTTAATGGTCTTCTGGAGCGTGTTAATATATTTTTTTTCATTTCGAGATATCATATATTATGTTGACATCCACACATATAATTCTCCCCCTGTGGATGTCAATTTTGCATTGTCTTTAAAAACTAATGCTTGAGCCATTTTACTAGAAACAATTATAACAGTACTGAAAGTAAATAAATTGCAATGCGAAATAATTTAAACTGAACATAAAATAAATTGAATATAAAATAAATTGCTCCTTCAGGATAAGCAAGTATATTATCCACCTTCTGGTGGTTATATAATTTCCATCTTCTGGTGGTAATAGCTTTTATTTTCGATTTTCCTTTAAAGGATCTTCAGGATCTTTTGAACGGTAAGACTTCCAGTCTTCGTCGTATTCTCTTTTATTGAGTCTGCTGGACGCTTATATTTAGTCTTCCAGACTAGTATCATGTAAATTCCTGTCCGCATTTGATACCCATAATAAATTTCTTCTGGGAATTATAAGGGTCTTGAATAACATAGGTTAAATAAAATTAAAGACTGAAATGAAAGAAATAAACATGGACCTTTCGTTAATTAGCCCAATGAAGAATCAATAACCGAAAAAATTAAAAGCAATGGGCCTAACATAAATTAATCCAATTAAAATAAATGACTAAAAATTAAATGCAATGGGCCTTTTAATAGCCCAATCATAATTAAAAACATAAAATATGCTTACTCGATAAATCTTTCAGCAATAATATATATAATATATCATATTAATACGTGGGCCTTTTTTAAAAAAATTAGCTCAATAAAAATTAAATAACTGCAAATTAAAGGCGATGGGCCTTATATGAGCCCATTTAAAATGTAAAGGAAAGCAGTAAAATAAATACAATAGCCTTCCGGGCTTGCCGGGAAAATTCCGAGGCGCTGAATTTCAGCCAAATACAAAATAAGTATGATAGCCTTTCGGGCTTGCCCGGAAAAATCCCGAGATGCTAAATTCCGGCCAAGCACTTCTGGACTTGCCGGGAAAATCCCGAGATGCTAAATTCCAGGTTCGTCGAATCCCGACCGAACACTGTTCACGGTCGCCGGATTCCGGCCAAAGATTACTGTTCCCGTCGGATTCCGGCCAAAAATTACTGTTCACACCGGAATCCGACCACAAAAAATACTGCCCGTGAACTTTCCATTAACAACATCACAATCCCATCAACAATTAAACAACAACAACAATCCAACAATAACGATTAAACCAATCAAAAACAACGAAAAAAAATACCCAGTAACGTGGCTGCCGGCGATGGCGAGGCGGCGTCGGGGTGACGCCGGGCGCAGGCGGCGAAGGCGCGACGAGGGCGCGGCGAGAGTGCGGCGGAGGCGTGGCGAGGGCACGGCGAAGGGCGATGGTGGCAGGCTCGTCTGCCGTTCGTGCGTGGGAAGGCAGACCCGACTGCACTGTTCGGGTCGCCGGATCTTGCACCGGGTCTCGCCTCTCTGCTGGCGCGTCCGACGGCGGCTGTGGACAGGAGAGGAGCCGTTGTGGTCGCGGCGGCCCGTGGAGTCCGATGGTGGTGGTGGTGCATCGAACGACGGCGCAAAACATCACGCCAGAGGTGATGGGTTTCCTCGCCGGAAAATGGTCCTTCTTCTTCTCGATTCAAGCACTAATTAGAGCACCTTCGTGCTGATAACGTGTTGTAAAAAACGTAATTTATGGAAGGATTTGGGAGAAAAAGAAAAAGGATGGAGGAAGATAAATAGGGAGGAACTAGGGTTGCAACCCGTTTTTTCGTCTTCAATTTTTCTGATTTTCATTCTCATATATATAATACAAATGGAGTAGATAAAGTTCAGTTTAGTCCCTCAAAATGACATTCACTATATTTTGATACCTCAAAATAATAAATTTATAACAACAATAGATTTGTAGTTGTCGTAATAGAATAACTTTTCCATTGCCACTGTTGGCAGTTCTTTTCCGCATGATAATTTTTTTTGTCAAATGGAACATTTTAAACTCACAACTAGAATTTGAAAGAACTTTTTGGCCCCATTTATTTGGAAATTTGTGTAACAGGTGGTACGTCCACTAGCAACATCATAACCATGTGGTATCATATCATTTGCTAATGAAAAGGTTCTTTTTCAGGGAATAGTTTTTCCTGTTTTACTCATTTTAATAACCAATTTTGATTATGTTATAGTATAAGAAAAAAATCAGTTTTATTACTTTAATATCAGCTTAAGCTTTTGATTAGTATAGTCATTTAATACAGTAACGAAGTCGACCAAACGGTTTCAAATTTCCGCACCTCTTTCCTTGTTCGATTTTTATAAAAAGACACAAGGTATGTTCTGTGTTTTTTTGCAATTTTTTTTAAAAAATATTTGGTCATATTTATATGACAACCAAATAGATTTATTGCTATTTTTCTATTTAATTTTTCTTCCACGAGCTAGTAGAGAAGGCTTATGTGTGAAATAAAGCTTTTATGAAACTTGTTCCCAACTTGTTCACCCACCACTTTTTGCGGTAGTTAAACAAAGAATATTTGGTCATATTTATATGACAACCAAATAGATTTATTGTTATTTTTCTATTTAATTTTTCAACCACGACCTAGTAGAGAAAGCTTTATGAGACTTGTGGAACACAACATTTTCTTTTACATTGGGAAGAAAAAGTAAACAAAAGAAAATAAAAGACCAAGTGCGAGCATAAGCAACCCAGCACATCTGCTAACAAGAAATATTCCAAACCAGCAGGAGTCTCCCAAAACGTCATCGACTAGATTGCAGGGCACCATGTTTAGCCAAGTAATCTTCACAAGAATTGTCCTGTAAGACATGAACTATTATTACACACTAGTGCAACTCCCCGTGTTACACACGGGTTTGAGCCGCGGTTGAATTAGGCCATGTTACACACGGTTTTCTAAGCGCTTACACACGAGTTTGAGCCGCGGTTGAATTAGACCGTGTTACACACGAGTTTTCTAAACGCTTATATTATTTCAAAAAACTTTAGTCATACCATATTATTTGGAGCATTTACGTCCATGGGCAATATAAACTTCCATATATATTTGTATATAACTTAGTTTTATGTGATTGAGTTTTAAAAATCGGAAAGTACAACAGAAACCCAAAAAAAGCAAAAAGAAAAGCAGAGGGACAAAAAAATATATATGTAAATGTTGTTTGGGAAAAAATACAAAAAGAAGAGAAAGGGAAAACGCAAAAGCCGAGGTGGGAGGGAGGGAAAGGGCATCATTCCAATGCTCAACCCGTCCATATTACTGGCTAATATAATGGGATTGGTGTTTAATAATTTAGATAAATAAGAAACAAAAATAACAATAAATAAATAAATAAGACATGAAAAAACCAAGGCCGGGCCAAAGAACATAACAAATATAAATCAATGAAGGAAGAAAAAAAAGTAAAGAAATTTTGGGTTTGGGGGTTGGGGACGCTTTTTTTCCATCGAAAATTATATATATACTGATCAGAATATTATGATTGCTAGAATATTATATATATACTGACCAGAGCTTAAAATAGTTTGATATTTTGTATAATTTTAAAATATTAATATATTAGTGTAAAAATTCATGTTACTTCTTTTTCCGACACATTTCTAATTATATAATTTTTTATATAATTATTTTCTACCTATTTTATTTGGATTCCATTATATTTTTTTCAAATAAATCAAATATCTGGTTACAATAAAGGTAGTGAAATATTTTTAAATTATTCTATAAGGATAAATATCTTGTAGACAACTTGTAACTCTGATTCGTGGTATTCAAATTTTATCATAAAAAATTCATATGAATGATTTTTTTATTTATTATAATAAACAAATTATTTTTAAAAAATTATGATAATTCTTTTATAATTGTGTGTAATTACACCTTTTTATAGACAATTTTATATTAGTCAATTTTATTCACCTATTTATGAGCAATGATATGCTTTTTTAAAAAATACTTGTATTTATACTTTTAATCCTTACTATGTGGCTTTTATCATATAGATTTTATTAATGATTTTTTATCATTTTTTATGATAAAATGTTTCTTTTCAAATTTTATATTAATTATTTATCCTTTATATTTCATGTAAATTTTATTGATTTCAATACTTAATACTTTGATATTTATATAATTTTAAAAGAATTAGTATATAATTTTAAATATTCATGTTACTTCTTATTTCATATTATATGACACGCCCCGACCCGTATTTACCGTACACAGTAAACACGTGTCGGAACTGTGACAACCCAACCCAATAAAGCCCAAGCATACAGTGTGAACAACAATAACTCGGCCCCAACGGCCCAAAACAGCAAACAATATAAATAACATATCCGGCCCAATGGCCCAACAATAGTGAAGACATGCACAGCGGAAGACTTAAAGACTCACTAACACTGTATGCGACACATGCAATCTATGGATCCAAGCCTGTCCAAGGGAAACGCTGCAGCCTGTCTGGAATGCACCAAGCCTGTACAAGAAACAGCTCATCCTACGGGATGAAACCCCGCAGGCGAGGGGTGAGTCCGAAGCGCTCACCGACGAAAGATAAACAGTGATATATAATCAATCGTAACACTTTCGAGGTAAAACAACCATCAAACAGATGAAACTACACACACGACACGACAGAGGAATCTAATCAAACAACACATCAAGGAATCTAACACAACCAACACGTCAAAGGAATCTCACTAAATCACATCAAAGCCAAGACCAAAAGATTACTTATTAGTTTTTATTACCAATTTTATCTTCCGGGCCCCGTCACTGGACAAGCTAGGATCGTACCTGGTTATTAACTAATTCTGGATGCCAGACCCCACCACAATCCGGGATCAACATCTCCATATCTCAAATCTGGGATCAACATCCCAATATCTCAAATCCGGGATCAACATCCCAATATCACAAATCCGGGATCAACATCCCAATATCACAAATCCGGGGTCAACACCCCAACCAACAAACCCTCTGGCAAGACACCACAGAACTAGTCTCTAACCATCTAGTCGTACCACTACTTTCCACGTGACAATTATATTATCATCTCACTTTCAATTTCAGTTCCGTTTCCAATACTGATTATTCTTTTCCCAATTATCCACATTGACCAGTTCATCATTATCCTCTACACAATATCACAAATCCAATAACACGGTCTAACATCAACAACAACGACATCACAGCAGTCATAATCATCACAGACCATTTCTCATGCTCAACCAATCCGCAATTTCATATCACTAATTACACACAATTAACAGTACAACATTTATTCACAGTATCCACATGATCAATCCACACAGCCCAACAACAGCAACAACATTCGTGGCAATCAAATAACTAACAAGAATCATTTCAACAGTACAATCAAACAACAAAGCATACACAGTATTACGGGCACATATCAAGGTTTATCCATCCTCACCTGGTGTGTCTCTGAAACTGCTATCCAGTCAAATCCCGATACCCTATATGTACATATAGGAACACAATAATCACTTATAATGCACAACAAAATGATCATGCATGATACCGGTTTAGAAATCGTTATACGGCTTGCCTTATCCAATTTCTTTATTATGAAATTAACCTCTTTATTCATTATACCATTTATACTTAATTTCAAATTAAAACCGAAACCGAGTTTCCTGTTGATACTCTGATTATACTTAATTTTTAAATTAAAACCAAAACCGAACGTTCAGGCCGATATCCCGGCCTTCTAGCCCTTTGTCGATAAGGGAAAAACATAAACATATTAAAATATATGTATATATACGTATATTTATACATAATCGATACTAGATTAAACGTATATCTTGTGTAACCATATTTATACTTATATAGTATGTAATTCCCATTTACCATATATATATTTATGTGATAAATAAAATTGTAACTTCTTTATTTAGCTAAACATAATTTAGTAGGTTATATATATATAGTCATTTATATGTATGTGTTTATAATTCATAGATAGTCATATATATGTTTTTAGTTTACATTTGACAACTAAATCAAGTTAATAAGTATTTTTGGGCCTTTAATTATCAACAGTCCAAGTATGAATTAAATAAACCGGATTACTATAGGTCTTTCTAATAGTTCAACAAAGAATAAAATTATAAATCGAATTACAAAACATAAATGGAATTAAGGGTTAATATTTGATTAATTAAATTAAATCTTTATTTTAATTAAAACAATTAAAAGTCCAGGTTCATTAACGTTCTTAGTCCGTTAGAATGTATTCATCCCGAGAACATGTGCTTGCACAATCGGCCCGTTTCCGAGCCTAACTTGTATTCCGCCCAAACCCGAGCTCAACAATGCGTACGGTCCAAAGAATTACCCAAAGATCGGTTTCCGGGCTCGCCGGAAAATCCCGAGGCTTCGCCGGAATAAACCCGAGATTGCCGGAATCCGGCCAAACACTGTTCACGGCAGCCCCCCAAAGCTCCACTTCTCAGCTACTGTTCACGCTCACAGAACACCCAAACACACAGCAACCCCCAACCTGCTCCTTCCCTCAATCAAACCACCCATTCGTCAACCACCCACCAAATCAAACCCATCCACAGTCTAAACACCCACAATCTTAACCGTCAACATACCCAAGGAATCAACACCCACACCCACAGCTGCAACGTCAATGCCATTCAAGCGAACCAACACTCACAGCAACCCCACAATCGACGTCAAGCCCACACACAACAACCTCGCCAATCAACCAACATAGACCACCAACAACAAATCCAAACAAATCAGCCACTAACCTTGGCTAGAATAATAGAATGAAACCAAGAGAAGAGAGGGAGAGACGCAGCCAAGACTTACCCGGCCTCGGTGTCGGCGCACCCACGGCGGCGGCGTCATGAGTTGCAGGGGAGAGGGAGAGAAGACGTGAGACTGAGAGAGGGCGGAGGAAGATGGAGGAGGAGAAGATGGGAAGCAGGGGAAGAAGAGGTACCGATTTCTTCGTCCCCTGTTCCTGGCGTGGCGGTGGAAGACTCTTCTCGCCTGGGGCGGCGGCGAGGTGGCTCGGCCGGCGATGCAGGGGAAGAAAGAAGACCGGCGCGGCTTGAGCGGTAGATCGGTGTGAACTCGGGCGGCTCTTCTCGTCTGTCCGGCGGCGCGTCAGAGGGGGAGGAGGAGGAGAACAGGAAGGTAAGGAAGGACGGTGGTGGTGATTGTGTTGGTGGAGGGAAAGGAGTGAGAGGAGGGAGATGAAGACGGCTAGGGAGAAGAAGAAGACAAGAGAAGAAAAGAAAAGAGAAACAAGTGGGGAGGAAGTGTCGGTCATGGGTGAGGCGGCTGAGAAGAAAGAAAAATGGAGAAGAAAATAAAAGAAAGGAGAAAAGAAGAAAAAAGAAAGAAAAGGAGAAGAAGAAAAGAAAAGAAAAAGAGAGGAAAGTGGGGCCCGCGTGGCTGAAGGAAAACCCGGGAAAGAGAAGAAATGTAGCCGGGAAAGAGGAAGAGGAAGGAAAGAGGAGAAAGAAGAGTGGCTCGGGGCAAGCCTCATATGGCCGGTCCGGATTCTCGCGTCGGAATCTCGTAGACGCAGGGATACTCCCGTCTTTCCGAAAAATTCCGTCCCGAGTCCAAAAATACAACTTCGGCTCGGAAAATCCGATTAATCCTCTTGAACGTCGTCCAAGTCTCGGAACTGAAAACCGAGGCTCGGTTAGTTAGGAAGATGCTCCCGAGTGCGGGAAAACTCTCGGTTTCGAAAAAAAAACGACTACCGATTTACCTCGAATTAATTACCCGAGATTAATTCATTTGGTAAATCACTGTATAACGACTTTAACGGTCCTGGTAAAAATCCAAATTTTACTCGGGCTGTTACAGTCTACCCACCTTAAAAAGAATTTCGTCCCCGAAATTCCGTCTTATCCGTGGGTCCTACCACGATAAGATTCTGGCACACTCTGCCAGGTATCCAACCTCAATATGAGATACCGCTTATACCCTTAAGCGACATCTCATCTGCTTATAAATACTGAACCTCATAGCTGAGACATTCACTCTCAGCTATGGACTCTTCACTTCGTTCTCGAACGACTTCAGACTCTGAGAACAACAGCTACATCGGCGGCAAGGCTTTCCCGACAAGCTCCGATGAAGAGCCTCCAAAGAAACGGTTCAAGACCAACATCATCGGTCTGGAGGAGCACATGGTGGTCTCCCCAAAGCGACGGAAGAAGCGTGCCGGCAAGAAAGCTGAGGACAAGAAAGGCAAAGCGATAGCTGAAAGCAGCACACCGCAGCAGAAGTTGACGCAGTTGAACGTCTCCCTGAGGAAGATCAGCTCGGCGGTGGCACAAATTGAACTGGCGTGCGCGGAGCTCTTCCCGCACTTAAGGAACGTTCAACAGCTTGTAAAAGACCTTGAGAAGCAAGTAGCTCCTTAGAGCACTTCTTCTCTGTTGTATCACCTTTATGAAATAAATAAAATAAATTTCCTTTTTAAATCAAAATTCTCTTGTGTTAAGAAATCTTGTGTTAAATAGGAAAACAAACATGTCAAGGCAGATTAAAATCAACCATAAGATTATAAAATCAAATATAAAGGAATCAAAAATTAAAACTCAGTTAACAAAAGTCAAAACAGAAAGAAATTAAAACAAAACATGTTTCCATGAACGGTGTTCGTATCGGACGTGAACATCCTCGAATCACGAAACGTACCGTACAACTAACGGTGACGTCGGTTAACCTCATGAAAAAGATACCCGTTAACTCGGAAGGCGATGATCACGGGAACGTTCTGTGTCCCTCGAAAGATACGTTACCCACTTGTTCACAATTTCCGCATAAGCCAAAACGTCTGTCAAGGCTCGTATCTCTCCACGATGTCCGAACAGCTGTGAGCTTGTCGCACATGCGCTCTACTCGAGATACGGCCCCATCCGTCTAGCCACAACGGTCACGGATGCTAGTGATAAAAGATGCAAGAAATATATAGAAAGGCCATAAAACAAAAGACAAGGTAGCCAGAGCGAAATAAAATCATGTGTTGAAAATGGGCTGAAAATCTTTGGCATGGGTCCGAAAACGCGTAAAGCAATAAATGAAAGCAACGGTAAATTCCAAAAGGCAAGATCTTGAAAATCAAAAACGGTAGTCACGCTCCCCATAAGTGTATAAAAGAAGGAGCAGTGAGGTGTAAATCACCAAAAGCAATCAAAGCAACAAAACGCTAAAGCAAAAGAAAACACCACGTTCAAAACAAATCCCCACACGTCCAAATCAAGATGCCTGCTCCCTCTTCAGTGTTCTTTGCAACCTCGGCAGAAGGAATCGTCTAGCCTACAGCATGGTCAACGAACGTGCTGAAGAGCTGCCGAACGAGCTCGGCAGAATGCCACGACTGGTCTTTGTCGACGAGCTCTACTCCTCAAGATTCTTCGTCACTCCCATGGAAGAGGTGTTCTTCCTAGAGGACCATGGGACACTGAGGACTTCCTACTACGGCTCAGCAAACTCCGTGATGTTCTTCATCTCGGATAGGCTTCAAGAGTTCAACCTGGAGTCCACTTGCCAGACTGTGGAGCAAGGCGCTTACTACCAGCTCGCAATGACAGCCCAGAGCATACCCAGAATGACTCGGCTACCTCCAACCTGGCCAAAGGTACGGCTACTGGTGTGGAACTGCAGAGGAGTGGCAAGACGTGCACAAGAGTTCTCGCGCACTCTGAGGGATCTGAAGAACCAGTACAAGCCCAACATGGTTCTTCTGACGGAGACACAGTGGCAACCACGAGACGATCACGGTCTGATTCCACTCCGATTCCCTCAAGCTAACCGGTTCGAGATTCCTGGCCAGCGCAACAGAGGCGGCATGTGGTTCTCTTGGAGCGACAGAGTCACGGTCAACGTCAACAGTGACGCAAACAGCTTCCGTGTCAACGTCGTTGCAACCGTTAAATGTATTACCTATTTTTATAAATTATTAAAAATCAATGTATTATTTCCTTTTTTTTATAAAATATCATGTAATATTTTCCCTTTGTAATATCAGTACTTGCAATATTAATAATATTTGTATTTTCGCAAAAATTATGGCATCATTACCTCGTATGTGTATGTTCCACGACAGCTGGCGTCCCTCGACCGGATCCATAATGCACTAACTAAATGATGTAAAATATTAAACTACTGGAGCGAACTATGCAAATAAGACAACAACACACATAGACTGCCCGACAAGACCTAACGCCCGCTCCGCTACCAAAATGAGACGCCCCGACCTGTATTTACCGTACACAGTAAACACGTGCCGGAACTGTGACAACCCAACCCAATAAAGCCCAAGCATACAGTGTGAACAACAATAACTCGGCCCCAACGGCCCAAAACAGCAAACAACATAAAATAACATATCCGGCCCAATGGCCCAACAATAGTGAAGACATGCACAGCGGAAGACTTAAAGACTCACTAACACTGTATGCGACACATGCAATCTATGGATCCAAGCCTGTCCAAGGGAAACGCTGCAGCCTGTCTGGAATGCACCAAGCCTGTACAAGAAACAGCTCATCCTACGGGATGAAACCTCGCAGGCGAGGGGTGAGTCCGAAGCGCTCACCGACGAAAGATAAACAGTGATATATAATCAACCGTAACACTTTCGAGGCAAAACAACCATCAAACAGATGAAACTACACACACGACACGACAGAGGAAACTAATCAAACAACACATCAAGGAATCTAACACAACCAACACGTCAAAGGAATCTCACTAAATCACATCAAAGCCAAGACCAAAAGATTACTTATTAGTTTTTATTACCAATTTTATCTTCCGGGCCCCGTCACTGGACAAGCTAGGGTCGTACCTGGTTATTAACTAATTCTGGATGCAAGGCCCCACTACAATCCGGGATCAACATCCCCATATCTCAAATCCGGGATCAACATCCCAATATCATAAATCCGGGATCAACATCCCAATATCACAAATCCGGGGTCAACACCCCAACCAACAAACCCTCTGGCAAGACACCACAGAACTAGTCTCTAACCATCTAGTCGTACCACTACTTTCCACGTGACAATTATATCATCATCTCACTTTCAATTTCAGTTCCGTTTCTAATACTCATTATTCTTTTCCCAATTATCCACATTGACCAGTTCATCATTATCCTCTACACAATATCACAAATCCAATAACACGGTCTAACATCAACAACAACAACATCACAGCAGTCATAATCATCACAGACCATTTCTCATGCTCAACCAATCCGCAATTTCATATCACTAATTACACACAATTAACAGTACAACATTTATTCACAGTATCCACATGATCAATCCACACAGCCCAACAACAGCAACAACATTCGTGGCAATCAAATAACTAACAAGAATCATTTCAATAGTACAATCAAACAACAAAGCATACACAGTATTACGGGCACATATCAAGGTTTATCCATCCTCACCTGGTGTGTCTCTGAAACTGCTATCCAGTCAAATCCCGATACCCTATATGTACATATAGGAACACAGTAATCACTTATAATGCACAACAAAATAATCATGCATGATACCGGTTTAGAAATCGTTATACGGCTTGCCTTATCCAATTTCTTTATTATGAAATTAACCTCTTTATTCATTATACCATTTATACTTAATTTCAAATTAAAACCGAAACCGAGTTTCCTGTCGATACTCTGATTATACTTAATTTTTAAATTAAAACCAAAACCGAACGTTCAGGCCGATATCCCGGCCTTCTAGCCCTTTGTCGATAAGGGAAAAACATAAACATATTAAAATACATGTATATATACGTATATTTATACATAATCGATACTAGATTAAACGTATATCTTGTGTAACCATATTTATACTTATATAGTAGGTAATTCCCATTTACCATATATATATTTATGTGATAAATAAAATTGTAACTTCTTTATTTAGCTAAACATAATTTAGTAGGTTATATATATATAGTCATTTATCTGTATGCGTTTATAATTCATAGATAGTCATATATATGTTTTTAGTTTACATTTGACAACTAAATCAAGTTAATAAGTATTTTTGGGCCTTTAATTATCAACAGTCCAAGTATGAATTAAATAAACCGGATTACTATAGGTCTTTCTAATAGTTCAACAAAGAATAAAATTATAAATCGAATTACAAAACATAAATGGAATTAAGGGTTAATATTTGATTAATTAAATTAAATCTTTATTTTAATTAAAACAATTAAAAGTCCGGGTTCATTAACGTTCTTAGTCCGTTAGAATGTATTCATCCCGAGAACATGGGCTTGCACAATCGGCCCGTTTCCGAGCCTAACTTGTATTCTGCCCAAACCCGAGCTCAACAATGCATACGGTCCAAGGAATTACCCAAAGATCGGTTTCCGGGCTCGCCGGAAAATCCTGATGCTTCGCCGGAATAAACCCGAGACTGCCAGAATCCTCGCCGGAATCCGGCCAAACACTGTTCATGGCAGCCCCCCAAAGCTCCACTTCTCAGCTACTGTTCACGCTCACAGAACACCCAAACACACAGCAACACCCAACCTGCTCCTTCCCTCAATCAAACCACCCATTCGTCAACCACCCACCAAATCAAACCCATCCACAGTCTAAACACCCACAATCTTAACCGTCAACACACCCAAGGAATCAACACCCACACCCACAGCTGCAACGTCAACGCCATCCAAGCGAACCAACACTCACAGCAACCCCACAATCGACGTCAAGCCGACACACAACAACCTCGCCAATCAACCAACATAGACCACCAACAACAAACCCAAACAAATCAGCCACTAACCTTGGCTAGAACAATAGAATGAAACCAAGAGAAGAGAGGGAGAGACGCAGCCAAGACTTACCCGGCCTCGGTGTCGGCGCACCCACGGCGGCGGCGTCATGAGTTGCAGGGGAGAGGGAGAGAAGACGTGAGACTGAGAGAGGGCGGAGGAAGATGGAGGAGGAGAAGATGGGAAGCAGGGGAAGAAGAGGTACCGATTTCGTCGTCCCCTGTTCCTGGAGTGGCGATGGAAGACTCTTCTCGCCTGGGGCAGCGGCGAGGTGGCTCGGCCGGCGATGCAGGGGGAGAAAGAAGACCGGCGCGGCTTGAGCGGCAGATCGGTGTGAACTCGGGCGGCTCTTCTCGTCTGTCCGGCGGCGCGTCAGAGGGGGAGGAGGAGGAGAACAGGAAGGTAAGGAAGGACAGTGGTGGTGATTTTGTTGGTGGAGGGAAAGGAGTGAGAGGAAGACGGCAAGGGAGAAGAAGAAGACAAGAGAAGAAAAGAAAAGAGAAACAAGTGGGGAGGAAGTGTCGGTCACGGGTGAGGCGGCTGAGAAGAAAGAAAAATGGAGAAGAAAAGAAAAGAAAGGAGAAAAGAAGAAAAAAGAAAGAAAAGGAGAAGAAGAAAAGAAAAGAAGAAGAGAGGAAAGTGGGGCCCGCGTGGCTGAAGGAAAACCCGGGAAAGAGAAGAAATGTAGCCGGGAAAGAGGAAGAGGAAGGAAAGAGGAGAAAGAAGAGTGGCTCGGGGCAAGCCTCATATGGCCGGTCCGGATTCTCGCGTCGGAATCTCGTAGACGCAGGGATACTCCCGTCTTTCCGACAAATTCCGTCCCGAGTCCAAAAATACAACTTCGGCTCGGAAAATCCGATTAATCCTCCTGAACGTCGTCCAAGTCTCGGAACTGAAAACCGAGGCTCGGTTAGTTAGGAAGATGCTCCCGAGCGCGGGAAAACTCTCGGTTTCGAAAAAAAAAGACTACCGATTTACCTCGAATTAATTACCCGAGATTAATTCATTCGGTAAATCACTGTATAACGACTTTAACGGTCCTGGTAAAAATCTAAATTTTACTCGGGCTGTTACATTATATTAAATTTATTAAAAAAATTCATCATTATAAATTTTTGCTTTTAAGTTATTGTATAATTCTATAAACTACGTTTTCATTCGTTTGACATTTATATAACTTTAATTTTTCGTCTATAATCATATTTCAATAACCTTCTTAACTTTTAGATAAAAATTTCATATGAATGGTTTTTCTATTTATTATAATAAATGAATTCTCTAAAAATAATTATTATACTTCTTTTATAATTGTCTATAATTACTCATTTTTATACACAATTTTATATTCAATTTTCTACACCTTTTTATGAGCAATGATATGCTTTTCTAATATTTATGTTCATTTGTATTTCTTTTCTTAAGCCTTTTTTATTTTTTATGTGTAACTTTCATTTATATTTTTTGCCTTTTTCTTTTCTCGTAGATTCATCATTATAAGTTTTATAAGTTTGGGTATAATTTTATTGACAAATTCTTTCATTCATTTGACATTTATATTAAATATAACTTTTTTCAAAAATCAAATTTCAATAAAATTTTTAATTTTATTTAATTAAATAATGAATTAATTTTCTAACAATGTTTTGTAAATATGTCATTCTACTCTTTATTTTATTTTATTTTCATATAAATGTTATTGATTTCATTACTCAAAGTAGCCTGATATTTTATTTAACTTTAGAACATTAGGATTACCATGTGAACATAAATATTAAAGTCACTTCTTTTATTCGAAATCTTCATGCTTCATGTAAAATCTATATTTATCTACAAAATGACCAATTGTTTTCCTATTGAGTTGTATTGAATTCATATCGTTCACTCTTTTTACAAAAAAATTATATTTTTAAATTTTTTTAAAAACATCATAATATTTTTCAATTTTTTTATATTAATTATTTCCCCATTATTTTTTCCTTTTTTCTTACTTATTAGTCATTTATATGTTAGATTAAAATTTTTTATTAATCTAAATATTTTTTTACTCCTTCAAAATTTATATAAATTATATAATTTGTTGACAATCATAATTTAATAATCTATTTTTATCATTCACTACTACACATGTAATATTCAACTCCTATTTTTTATTTTTAAGTTTCAATATTCATACAAATTTTACAGTTACCTATAATGTTATCTTATTATTTCTGACACCTCATACTTTATATAAATTTAATTTTTTCTGTAACTGAACTTTATGTATCCAATACCAAATCCAAAATCATCATCTTCATCTTCCAATTTCGATATCATGGCTTCGAGTTCCAATATAACCACAAACCCTTCAATTTTTAAAAAGTACGATCTATTTAGGGCCAAATCCTGAAACACCAACCCCAAATTCGCAAGAGATGGAACTGACCAGTAAGACATTGGACTCGGCAACGTTTTTAACATTTTGTGCGTGCACCTACTATTTGGCATGTAAATGAGGACTCACAGTTGATCCAAGAATTACTACATCCTTATCTAACCACAAAGTAAGGTGTCGGATCAGATCAAAGCTTCCAATAAGCCACCGACTGACTGGTACGAAAAGCTTGGCCCTGCCTTTGTCCGGAAATGAATTGAGATAGAAGATGGTATGGCATTCTGAAATGCTTTAGTGTTGAGAGTGACTCCATCCCCAACGGCACCAAATCTTGTCACATATCTGCTGAGTTAGCCCATCTGCAATCTAAGCTGGCCTTCATACCCAATGGAGCATCCCAAAGTAGTGCAAGCATCCAAAGTACGTCCACCAGCTGAAAGGAAAACATGAAAGTTCTTATTCTCCTCCTTCATTCTCGCCTGCTTCACAATGCTAAGCAATGATAAGTTCATGCGGAAGCAATGATAAGGTACTGAATGTCCTAGTCACAATACTAATTTAAAAAGATACATTGACCCCTAGGATACTATTAATCCAGAAGGCCAAACCATAGACCAAATTAGAAAATTGAAAAACATCTGGTCTACCCAAAATCCAGTTCACAATCAGATCCTAGCCAATTTCTTCTCAGCTTGGTATGCTTCTACATTTTGTGACCATAGGATTATAAGTGACCCAGTTAAGCTGATTCAGGAGTCTCCCTCGGATTTTCCTACACATTGTAACTCTTAACTGACCATTCTATGTACAAAACAAAAAAGTCAGAGCAAGGGAACAATAAGAGGGAGGAACTTAGAAAAAGTGATCAAAGAACTCACAGTAAAAGGTATCCTCATAACACTGAGATCTGCTGCTTTCCCTTTTGAGCTGAAGCAGCAAAAGAAAGCAGCCTTCATGCTACTTAAAGCTGTGGGAGTATAAATGAATGCAAACACAAAAGGTAGAGTTAGATAGTCAAGAGAATACATAGTAGATATAGCATATGAGATGCACGTGGGGAAACTAATGACAAAGGTTGAGATGAAGATGCAAGTTACCTGAAAGCCAAATACAGAAGAAAGCCAATCAAGAACATCATTCACAGCCCTTTCCTTAGGCAGGTCATCGGGAGAACCATCTGTTGGTCTACTTTGGTGTGTTGGAACATTATCCATATTATGTAGAGCATGCACAGCAGCTTTGATCTACATTTTAAGCATAAGCATTTTATCTGGTAATTTTCATTTATTAAAACCACTAATTTGGTTTAATCAAAGAGACCTTCATCATGGAAAATGTCAACTAAAAAATCTGCCATCTTCTGCAACATCGAACAATGAAATAAGTTAGAATCTAAAATTGCTCAAAAATGGTTTGAAGTACAGATTGTTTTGTAAAAAAATGGACACCTTATCCATAAGGAAGCTCTAAAATAGCACTAATGAAAATAAAATCTCAAACTCCTCAATCCAAAAATTATAGCATGACAAAGTTATTTTCCAGAAAGCTAAAAGGGGCCATCCTCACTACCTATCAGGTAGGATTAGAAATGCTAAGAAGTGTTCACACATACTTACAGGCAAGGGGATTCATTCAGAGGAAGGATCGTTGATTGAAAGTAGAAAGCAATTCGTCGTAGGTTGTCGACCAGCAGCAAAGGCAATAGCTCAAGTTAGTGTCTGCATATCAATATTAGTAGTAGAGAATGCAGGTTTAAGTCCAGAGAGAGACATCTTCCTGCAAAAATGCTGAAGATGCTGCTCCATATTCTTTCTTCCGGGACGGTAAGACCATTGTCAAGATATCAGGAAGTCATGTAGTACTAACAATTGTAAGGGTGCACATTAAATAATAGGGAAAATATCAATGCACTGCGCTTGCTTTTGGTTTATGAAGTCAATCAATCACCAAAGGGAGTTCAAGAAGTAAAGCCAAATCGATGCTTTTTAATCTAAGCATCTTCTCTCCCCCGAGAAATTTAGACAGTTTGTTAACTTTTTTTTCCCTTGGAAAGACTGTTGTTTTCTCATATCTGGATTAGGAAATAGAAATTTGGAAACAACTTTTAAGATCTTTACCTTGTTTTCAAGATTTGTTTTCCCCAGTCATCTTCGTCACCATGCACGGGCAGACCCAGTTCCAACGACACCTCACCGGAGATCCAAATTAATTAATATCAAGGAAATTAAACAAAAAAAAGTAACGAATTAAGTATTATTTGATAATCATAATTGCAAATAGATCTGGAATTAGGTAATTACTGGTCCAGTGAGTGAACTCGGGGCGGCGATTGGAGACGGAGTTGCCTTACCAGAGCTGGCAGTAGCCTCTGTTGCATGGCTCCTCAACGGAAAAAGGGAAAGAAAGTCAAAGTAGGCACACGCGCCCTCACATACGCACAGAATACATACACTTTTGATCCCCACTGTCTCGCTTGACAAAATCCTATTTTCTTCACCTTTTTTTTTTTTGCTCCCTTTTTTCTGTTGTGAGTGCCACCACTGTATCCCTTTCTATGCGCCTCCACCACCATCGCCACCACCTCCGCCAGCCTCTTCCTCTGCATCTCCGAGTTGGATTCTCTCCCCTTCCTCTATCGAATCTCTATGCGCCGTTGGTCCTGTCGTTGATGAGTTAAGTTAATCAACTAAACTAATTGTTAACCAATTGAAAAATCTCCCAAACAAAAAGAGTGAAGAAGCAAACAAAAAAAAACAGAGAAGAAAGAATTGAAAAATCTCCCAAACAAAAGGAGAGAAGAAGCAAACGAAAAAAAACAGAGAAGAAAGAAAGTGGAGGAGTACCCGCTGTTGTCGACGGCTTATGCTGCTCATCCTTTCTCTCCTCCTTTTGGTTTTGCTAAATGAAATCAATTTCTGTCTTGTTTTACTCTCTCTCTCTCCCGGTTCATAAAAAAGCAGCGGACGAATTGGAATTAATTCTGGTGTATGACTGGGAAAAAATAGGGATCATGAACCATAATTAAGGCTCTTAATTATGGTTCATGAAGGGTTGCTACTATTCACCTTCCAATCCCCAAAAAGACTGTAAATGAAACAACGTATCTGGGTAAAATGCAGGGAACTCAATGGGCTCAAATATGCCACGTGGCAGTTCTATAATTACCAGGTGTTCTCACCATGTTGAGGTCTCTGTTTTAATATAATCTTAGCTCACTTCCCGTGGGTTCCACGGGCTTGCTTATTAATTAATTTTTTAAAAAATTTAACATTTTAACTAATATTTCTAGGTATTTTTTATGTAATATGAAAAAAAATGCACACAATTTGTTTCTAAAATATAAATTTTTTTATCAATTTTTTTCCATTTTTCATATAGATCCAAAAATAAATAAAAAAAATATTAAAATAAAAATAAGACTATAAATCAGAAAAAAATAATAGCTAATTTTTTAAACTTAAACATGCATTATTGGCTCCTAAAAAAACATATTAAACAAAAAATGAAAAAGTTAAAATAATTAATTAATAATAAACAATAAAAAAAATATATGAGAGTAATTTTTAAAACATAAATCAATAAAATGAATAAAAAATATTATTATATAAAAAAAAGTATAATATAGGTCAGAAAAATAAATTCTTAAAAACCTATTTAATAATAATATAAATAATAATTAATTGTGCAAAGTTCAACATGGATCATTGAGACAAAAGAACAGCAAAAATATTAAACAACAGAAGTAAAAATAAAAATAATTAATAAATGATAACAAAAAAAAGTTAAAAAACTTAAGAGACTAATTTTATAGAAATATAAATCAGGAAAATAAAAAAATATTAATATGCAGAAATAAAAAAATAAAAAAATAAAAAAAATAAAAGAAACTATTTAATAATAATATAAATAATATTCATTTTTTATATTTAGAAATACATCAGTGAGCCCCAAAACAAAAAATATATATTAGACAATAAAAAAATTAAAATAAATAATTAATAATAAACAAAACATAAAAACTAAGAGGGTAATTTCTAAAAATAAAAATCAAGAAAAAATTTTTAAAAAATTATTATGAAAAAGGAAAATTAAAATAGAAAAAATAAATTAGAAAAATAAAATAAAATACTCAATAATAAAAAAAATAATAATTAATTTTGTAAATTTATACCTGCATCATAAAAATAGAAAACAATATGAGGGAAATAAAAGGAAATGATAAAAACATTAAAATAGAAAGGCATGGAAAATTGAAAACTTACCTTTGCATCAATTAAAATCAAATCTAGATTGGTAAGGATATTTTATAATTTTGTATTCAAAGACTCCCACAACCTTGAAACCCTAACTTGAATTGTTAAAAAATCATTGTCGGGGGACAATTCATCCAAAGTATTAATATTCATTGCCCAGCCAAAAAAATAAAAAATATACAATTGTATTAGAAACAAAGAAAAAAAGAAAAAAATGAGTAGGAGACAATGAATGCTAAAGAAAGTGAATCACATATAGATACATAAAATACAAAATTAAAATGCATTAAAAGAAAAGAAAGATAGAGAAACAAAAAGTGTTAATAAACCCGGTAAGCTAAAATAAAGAAACAGTAAGAGAGAATGGTAAAGAAACTGTATAAGACACAGAATCTTAAAAGTAGAATAAAGAAACAAAAAAGTGCTAATACTATAAAAAGTTTAGTACGTACTAAAAAGAGAGAATAAATGGTAAAGAAACTGTATCACAAACAAATATAAACCTGTATTTATATTAGTTCTCTACCAATTAAAAAAATACAATAAAAACCTGATAAAGAATTTAAAAAGATAATAAACATCTCATTAGCTTTAGAGATGAGAGTCTAATTCTTTCCAGATACTTACAAAATAGTATTTTAGATAACAACATATTTTAGTTGAATCAAATTTTAAGATAAAATTTTACCCAAATGCTTTATTAACAAAAGAAAAATTAAATGGAAAATCCAACCGAATAGAAAACCCATTCTGTTTTTTTGGTTAATTAGATTTAAGTTAATGAGTTTTAATATTAACAGAATTCTTATTAATATAGTAAAAAAAAAAGCGTGATTGGTTGAATAAATTCCATAGAGAAAAAAATGAGTGATTGGTTGAATCCGACTCTCTCAATGCTATTCCAGTATAATTCCATAATTGAAAAACTTTTTAAAAGAGTCCATTAAGATCAATAATTTGGGTGTGAATTTATTTCTCTTTGGAATAATTTGATGAGATTCATCAATTAAAAAAAAAGAGTTTTAGTTCGATGATCTATGCTAAAAGTTTTATTCCAATCTGTAAAAAAAACTAAAAGATAACATCATAAATTACTAAGAGATTGGTATTTAAGTTGGATTATCTCTGCGTGTGAATTCTTTTTAATAGAGTCTATTATCAGATTCAACAATTAAAAAAAAAGAAGAATTTTAGTTTGATAACCTCCACATGGCAATAAAACAAGACCTAAAAAATCTGATGTGTCAAAACCTGGTGAGGGATACAGCTATAAATATATACAAGCTCACTACCCGTAGATTCCACGGACCTAGTTAGTATTAGTATAATAATATGTAGTTTAAAGTATTTTTTTGACACACATAGTATTTTTTAAGCAATTAAATAGTTCATAATTTTTTTCCCGATTTAGTATACTTTTTTCCTTTGTTTTCACCACTATTTTTTTACACAATTTTTCATTTTTTTACTAATATGTTCCACTTCTATTTCTTGTTGCATCTTTCAACAATTGTATTTCGGTCAACAAAATCAAACAAATAAATAGGGATATTTTTTATATCTCCTATACTACTTGTTCAATTTTGGTAGAACCATAAAACAAAATTTTAAATTGGTGCTTCACTGGTCGGTTTTGACTGGTTTCTTTAACCATCTTGAAATTAGAGATTTTATAGACCAAGCTTTCTTGCAATTTGGCACGAAAATGTTGTGCAAAACTTTTCTTTATTATAGCATGCATCATTGAACCCTATTTCAAAATCACACAAAAATTTTTTAAAAAGTTAGAAAAAATTTTAAAAATAAAATAATGCCAAAAAAATAAAAACTGAAAAAATAATACCAAAGGAAAAATAAGTAAGCAAAAAAATAATATAATCCCAAAAAAATACAATGAGGTAAAAATAAAAACATAAAGTAAAATAAATCTGGAAAATTAAGAAAAACAAATACAATGCGAAAAATAAAAACAAAAAATAATATAAAACTGGAAAATAAAGAAAAACAAATCAATGTGGAAACAAAAAGAATATATAAATCTGGTAATTTATTAAGACAAATACAATGTGTAAAAAATAAAAACAGAAAATAATATAAATCTGGAAAATTAAGAAAAACAAATACAATGCAAAAAAATAAAAACAGAAAAATAATATATAAAACTTGCAATTTATAAAAATAAATACAATGCTAATAAAAAAATAGAAAATAATATCAATCTGAAAATTAAGAAAAACAAATACAAAGCCAAAAAAATAAAAATAGGAAAATCATATATAAATCTGGAGGAAAAAAATACAATGCGGGGAAAAAAAGAATATATGAATATGGTAATTTATTAAAACAAATACAATACTCATTAGTATAAAAAAAACAAATACAATACAAAAAAATAAAAACCAAAAGTAATATAAATCTGGAAAATTAAGAAAAACAAATACAATGCAAAAAAATAAAAATAGAAAAATAATATATAAAATGAAGCGCCCCGACCCGTATTTACCGTACAGGGTAAACACGTGCCAGAACTGTTCTTACTATAGTAGCAGACAGTACATACAAAATATAATACAATACACGCAAACCACATATACAATATCCGACACCCGACCTCGGGGTCCATTATTCAAACCAACATTCCAATCTGATCAACATCAAATATAATACAGCAGCAACAGCAAATTCACAATAGAAAAACAAGCAGCGGAAGACTAAAATGCAGATGCAGCGGTGTATGGATCCGGGTCAGGTGGAGAAGTAAGCAGCAGCCAACGAACATCGTACCTGAGCTACGATCAACCAAACCTACGGGATGAAACCCCGCAGGCGAGGGGTGAGTCCGAAGTGCTCACCGACGAAGGATAAACAGAGAATATTCAACTGTAACACTTTCGAAACAAGCACAAGAATCTCAACAGTAATCACAACCAATCACAACACAAGAAAACTACCACAAGTAACTATCCAAGACCAAAAGAATGCTTAAATATTATCTTATTACCAATTTTATCTTCCGGGCCCGTCACTGGACAAGCTAGGGTCGTACCTGGTTATTAATTAATTCCGGATGCTAGGTCTAAGAGAATCACACTACTTTTACCATACTGGAATCCACAACCCCAAAACCGGATATTTGGTATATCTAAACCACTGGGTATTCGGTATACCCCAACCTCAGGCATCAACATGCCAACTGGATATTCGGTATATCCGAACCACTAGGTATTTGGTATACCCCAACCACAAGCATCATCATGTCAACCATAATAAGTAACCGACCATAGCATCTCAAAATTAATTTTCAAACCATCGGGTCGTACCTCTACTTTCCAAGTGACATTTATATCATCATCTCAAATTAAGTTCCAATCCCACTACTCTATCATCATAACTCAACTTTTAATCATCACAAATTATTTCTCAAACTCAACCAACCAACAACTTCTTTTTTTCTAAATTCTCACAATCAACAGTTCAATGATTTCTCACAATATCACAAACCAACAGCACATTTCAGCAACATCATGGCAAGTCCACATCAATAAATAGCATCAGTAACATCAACAGTTTCCATGGCAATCACATAGCAACTAATAAACAGTTCAAGCAAACAACAAATTCATACACAGCATTACAGGCACATATCCAAGGTTATCCATCCTCACCTTGGCCGATATCAAGTTTGGAACTGTCCAACTGACTCCAAGTCTGGCTCCTCAGGTATCAGCTCGTTATCAACTCCTATATCAAGCAAATAATATGCACATATAAGATGGTATGCTCATGCTTGACTATTACTATAAACCGTAAAAAGAAATAACTAACGCGCTAACTCGGTACTTCCCCGGGTTATTTCATTTTCTTCTCATTCACCATTCATTTCCAGGGTCCAAAATAGTACTATATTTATTCCTATTCCCGGTTATTATTCCGGTACAATACCTATTATGTAATACTCTTCTCAAAATTTACTATAACTCACTATGTATTTATATTCTCTACAAATATTCCCCTCTCAACAATTATTTTATATCCTATATATTTTCCAAAATTAATTTTTCATAATCCATGCACTTCTCCAAAATTTATATTTTCCATTGGCTCCATAATTATATTTTCCTAAGATCCCCAAACTATTATTTTCACAATTCATTTTTAATTCCATTTTTTTTCCCTCAGAATTATATTCTCTCTTTTTTTTATATATATATATTTATTTTTCGGACTGGGCCAAGCCCAAGCCCAAACCCAAGTGTCTAGCCCAAATCGTTCCAAGCCCAACACCCTAGACCAAAAACCTAAGCCCACTAGCCCTTAACAGCCCAACCCATCTTGCCCAATTTAACTACCTAGCCCACACCCAATCCCAAGGCCCAAGGCCCACAATCCTAGCCCTAAACTCTCCCCAGATCCACTTCCCTCTCGCGGGTCGTCCCGACCCGTGACCCAACTAAACGGGTCGCGGTTCCTCACCTCCAAATCGGGCGGCGCGACGGCTGAAGCAGGGAGCGAGGCAGGCGACGGCGAAGGCTGCACGGAAGAGGAGGGCGCGGCGTCGTTGCGCGTCCAGCTGCGGCGAGCGGCGGCGGTAGAAGGAGGCAGCGGTGTCGGATCCAAACGAGCTGGTCGTCGGGTCCCCGGCGGCTGGCGGCGCGTCAGGAGGTGCAACCGGGCGGCAGCGGCTGGGTTTTGACGGCGGCGGCACGGGGAGTGTGATGGGAGGGGTGGTGTCGCGTGTGGCCGCTCTGTTCTCTTACGCGTGAACAGTAGCGAGGGAAGGTTGAAGAGGAAGGTGACGGGTTGGCGTGATGACGTGGCGGGCCGTGGTTGGTGCTGGTGATGATATGGAGGGTAGTGATTGGGTGATGGTGTGTAGTGTTTGTTGTTTATTACTTTTCTTGCATGGCTTGGTGTTAATTTGCAGGCAGGTTTCTGGGTGCGTTTGCAGACAGTGTTCGGGAATTTTGCAGAGCAGGGTGCAGAGGGAAGGTTGATGGCAGGGTGAAGATAGGGGTTGGGTGCAGGGGAGGAAGAAAATAAACAACTCACGGGCATCAACTGGTGAAGCACGGGCTTCACAGTGAAGACAAAAACTCACGAGCACACAGGAGAAGGCGGCTGCTTTATGCAGTCATGTCCCGTCCGGACCAGAAAATATCAATAATACCCCCTTAACTTAATTCCTGGCCCTTTAATTCGAGGTTAAACTTGACTTTTTCTCGGCATTCCTGGACCCGAAAAATTCCAACATTGGTCCGGAAAATCCGCAGAAAAATCCCGAGCGTGGGACAGGGCTCAGTTTCGGATTCTGAAGCGTAAATTACCGTTAATTAATTATTCAAGATTAATTTTGATGGTAAATACGGTAAAATTAAATTATTACAGTCGGTAAAAACATGAAAATTACTGGGGCTGTTACATAAAACTTGTAATTTATAAAAATAAATACAATGCTAATAAAAAACAGAAAATAATATCAATCTGAAAATTAAGAAAAACAAATACAAAGCCAAAAAAATAAAAACAGGAAAATCATATATAAACCTGGAGGAAAAAAATGCATTGCAGGGAAAAAAGAATAGATGAATCTGGTAATTTCTTAAAACAAATACAATGCGAATAAATAAAAACAGAAAATAATATAAATCTTGAAAATTAAGAAAAATAAATACAATTAGGTAATATAAAAACAGGAAAATAATATATACATCTGCTAAAAACAAAAACAATGCAAAAAACAAAAAAATAATATAAATAACTGGAAAATAATATAAATAACTGGAAATCTAGAAAACAATATATAAAACTGAAAATTTAAAACAAAAAAATATAATGTAAAAAAAATATAATATATAAATCTAGTAATTTATACAAACAAATACAATGCGATAAATATAAAAAAAGTAAAATATTAACTGGAAAATAATATAAATAACTGGAAATTTGAAAAATGATATATAAATCTGAAAATTAAGAAAGACAAAAACAATGTCATCAAAATAAAAATATAAAAATAATATAAATAACTGGAAAATTAAAACAAACAAATACAATGCCAAAAAAACAGAAAGCATGTAAAATGGAAACTTACCTTTTCATCAATTAGAATTAAATCTAGACTGATAAGGATATTGTTCAATTTGGTATTCTAAGGACTCCCACATCCTTGAAACACGAACTTGAATTGTAAAAAA
>JAKUCV010000081.1:39628-51504 GCA_028386065.3 Turnera subulata | reverse complement strand
AAAAAAAAACAAACCAATCTTATCAAACAAAAAGGATAGAATATATATCTTAGGACTGTATCATTAAAAAATTCTGATTGTGGAGAGTACTAATCTTGCTAAAAAATCTGATCGTGTATAATTAGGTATCTTGCTAAAAAAATCTGATCGTGTATAATTAGATTTTTCCTTAATTCTAATTGGGATAATTATAATGAAAATAAGGGCCAATCAAACAACACCTAAAACCCTCCACATGGCAAAAAACAAATGCCTCAAAGCCTACACATAGTAAAAAAGCAAGACTCTAAAAATCCTATGTGTCAAAACCTGGTGAGGGATTCAGCTATTAATATATATAATAGATAATAGATAATAGATAGATTGCGGAGTTCGCTGCCGAAGTGCTTGTGGAACACAACATTAACATGTCCCCACAGTTATTAGAGGGATTAATTAGTAGCTATAAAAAAGACTCCCAGTGGATTTCAAATACCTTTACTTCTTTTTTTTTTATGTATGCGATGTGTATTTATGAGAACCAAATTTATTATCAAGGGAACTATCAACTATATATGGCTTTTTGATAAAAAAAAAATCTAAAGGAGATCCAATTTTATTCTCTAGGGGATGCTCGCTCCTTGATTAAAAAAAAAAAACTGGAAATTATAAAATATAATTGACCAGATCTTGCTGAATTTTTCAGAAAAGAAAGAAAGATGAGTAGAGCAAGCATGCGATGCTTACTTTAAAAAAAAAAAAAGAAAAGACATGAGAAGGACAAACTCGTGTTCCAAATTGAAAAACCTAGAATTTGATCATGACACGTTGAGAATGAAGTTTGGCTTTGGTTGCATTCACACTTAAAGAGGCGACAAAAAATTTTTCTAGCTACAATGTATTTTTGACACCTTGATTCTGAGATAGTGTCATTTTTCCACATTATTATTTTAATTAAAATGGTTACATATAATCACAAAAGAAAATGACACTATTTAAGAAAGAAAAAAAAAAAAGCATTGGAAGAACCCACATCCTGAGTACGCTTCCAAGCTTTCACATTTCATGCTCCCGGTGTTAAGCACTTCTTCCTCTTATATCATGAGCGACACCAGTTACACTTTTTTCCGTTATTCAAAATTTCATTAGCTTTTTCTAAGGGAGGCAAAAACTTGATATATGCTAGTAAACTAAATATAAAATGCAATGCAACTCAAGAAATTTAAAAGTAAGAGCACATACTTTTCTGAAGTTTGAAAAATTTATTAAAAATTGATTGGCCAAGCTTAAATCAAATGGGAACCGGTGAGGTGGACGAGAAGAGCATTCGGTCAATTTGGTTTGGACATGGTAATTTGGTTCGGTCTTCGGTCTGACCGAATTGGCTCCAGGGGTGTCTATACCATTATTCGAACCCAAAATGTCCAAAGACCGAAATGACCGAAATATTTCGGTCTGGACAACCTTTGTCCGAATTGCCCAAATAACAAAACAAGACAGAAATTTCCTGTGAAAAGGGAATCTAGAAATGCTACTTTAGCTGCAATGCCACACTTTGGTCTTGGACAATAAGTCACTGTCACTGCTGTTGCATTTGATGTATTGGACCCCAAATATTAGTGGCATGGACTTGTTTTGCCCTGTTAGGATATGTATTGTTATGTTCTGATAAGGATAGAGTTATACTTATGTTAACAGTTATTATCTGATTAGGTTGTTATCATTGTTGTGATTTACTTCTCTATACTTTGTAGCTTATCAGATAAACACTGAACAACTGTAAATAGGACTATTAATATGATACACGGCTGCAGTTTTATTCACTGAGCCTTCACAAAATCTCTCCCCTGCATTTCTTACTTTTACATGGTAGCGGAGCCAACAACATAACTGCATCATGTCAGTCGATCCTAAAACACCTCAGTCTAAAACTTCTGGAGTTGATACTGTCATACCTTCCTCCTCACAGTCCGGTTCTTTGATCCCTCAAGCCGAAGAATTCCAGAGTCTCAATCACTCTCGTCACTTTGTCTCTGTTCAACTCACTGACACAAACTATGTTTTCTGGAGAGCACAGGTTCAACCCTTCCTGATGGGCCAAGGGTTGTTTGGATATGTTGAAGGGTCTTTTCCATGTCCTTCTCAATTTACTACTGCTGCTGATGGTTCCATTCAACTTAATCCGCTTTGTACCAAGTGGATACAGCAGGATCAAGCTATCGTGAGCATGCTGATGTCCTCTCTCACGATTGGTGTTTTTCCAACAGTCATGAAAGAACACGTCAAAAGAAATCTGGGATGCTTTGTCCACGTCTCTTGCATCTCCCAACACCACCCGAATCATTGCTATTCGACAGGAACTGCAGCGCCTTGAACAGGAGGCTGATGAGCCTGTTGCGCGATTCATGAATCGGGCAAAACGTCTTGCTGACGAGTTAACAGCTGCAGGGAAGCCTCTTTCTGTTGAGGATTTTAATATTCATGTTTTCCAAGGCTTGCGTCCTGATATGAAATCTTTTGCTGCTAACCTTTTGGCTCGGTCTGAGCCCCTTCCTTTTTCTGAATTGTTAAGTTTGTTGCAGAATTTTGAGTTTATTAATGGTGACTCAGTTAAGGTATTGTCCCTTGATGGTTCCTCTGGTGCCAAGTCCTCCACTGACAGCCCTGTGCAACCTTCTACTCATGTTGCCCAGCACAGTTCCTTTTCTCCATCCCCTGGTCGCGGTTTCAAATCCTCTGGTCGCGGCCGTGGCAATAGAGGTCGTGGGCGCCATGACAATCGTCATTCCTGGGGCAAAAATTCCAATCGTCCTTGGTGTCAGTGGTGTGGGCGCAATGGACATACTGTCCATCAATGCTATGATCTCCAGCGCAAGCCTCATTCGCCTCAACCACAGGCTCATACAGCACACACTCAGGCCTACAATTCTAATGCTTGGTTTCCGGATACTGGTGCTAGTCACCACGTTACTTCTGATCAAGGCTCTTTGTCCCAATATGATGAGTATCATGGTCCTGATGCGTTGCAGGTAGGAAATGGCCAGCATCTTCCCATTACCGGCACTGGTAATCTCTCTATTCCTTCGACCACAAAGCCTTTACATCTTACCAATGTCTTACATGTTCCTCACATCACAAAGAATTTGCTCTCTGTTTGCCAGTTTGCTGTTTTTCTTGAGTTTCATTCTGATTGTTTCTTTGTTAAGGACAAAATCACCAAGAAAACTCTTCTTACCGGGCCGAGTAGCGATAGTCTCTACCACTTGTCTTCAGCATCGCAGTCCCCTGTTGTGGGATGCGGGATGCGGGATGCGGGATTGTAAGCCTGCTCTTACTCCTGCTTCCACGAGTACAAAGTTGCGGCAATGGGGCAGTAATTTGATGGCTGATCCAACACTATATCGCCAAGTGGTTGGTTCTCTTCAATATCTGGCCATCACACGCCCAGATATTGTTTATGTAGTTGGGAAGGTCAGCCAATACTTGCATCAACCAACGGAAGACCACTATGTAGCGGTTAAACGTATACTTCGTTACTTGAAGCATACTTCCACTCTTGGTCTTCGCTTGTATGCTGATCGCAGCATGGGTTTACAAGTATATACTGATGCCGATTGGGGTGGCAATCTTGATGATAGGAGGTCAACAGCAGGATATCGTGTTTACCTGGGACGGAACCTGGTTTCTTGGGCATCCCGGAAGCAGAAAACGGTCGCGCGGTCATCTACAGAAGCAGAGTATAAGGCCATTGCAGATGGTGCTGCAGACCTGTTATGGATTCAATCGGTTCTTAAAGAATTGGGCATTCCGTGTTCAACACCAAAAATATGGTGTGATAATATTGGTGCAACCTACATTTCACAGAATCCAATCCAGACATTGGACCTGGTTTAGTTTGAGGGGGGATGTTAGGATATGTATTGTTATGTTCTGATAAGGATAGAGTTATACTTGTGTTAACAGTTATTATCTGATTAGGTTGTTATCATTGTTGTGATTTACTTCTCTATACTTTGTAGCTTATCAGATAAACACTGAACAACTGTAAATAGGACTATTAATATGATACACGGCTGCAGTTCTATTCACTGAGCCTTCACAAAATCTCTCCCCTGCATTTCTTACTTTTACATGCCCGATTGATAAGTTCATCTCGATCAACTTGCTCGGCTCTGCTCATTTCGTAAAACACCGATAATGATTTGAGTTTGATTTGCAATTCAATATCTCTGCACCCTACAGTAATGAAAGGAATGAATTGCGCAAAGAGAAGTAACATTAAGAGTTGCTACAAGAATTTAACATAAAAGTACTGACGGTTCAGTAGTGCACTGCACCGTGTCTGTTGACTAATGAGATACTGGAAAATGTACTAGCTAGTAAAAGAGTCGATTCAACGTGTCTGTTGCCTGCAATTGGTCTGCTGTCTACTCTTAGTTACATGTTTATTGCACTGCTGCATGTTTACTGAAAGGGAAGTGGTACTAAGTGTCATACTAACTGATACAATCTTAACAGTTATCTTAAAGGAAAGAACAAAATGTAACCTTAATGTATGGACAAAATCACAGGTTAATGCAAAAAGAGAGAGATAGGAATGGTCCAAAACATAATAATGAATGCCAACGAATCAAATACACCATACTACTTCACTGAAATGCTCCTCAGTGGCAAACAAGTACTACTTTAGCAAAATGTCTTAAGAAGGATAAAATATTACATCTGATTTTTATTCCACATATATATGGTCCCACATTGAACATAAGCAACAGAAAACATTAACCGTAAAACAAGGTATCGACTGATACTGAAAGACAAACAGTTTGAATTAATTAGAAAGGTATTTAAGCTCAGGATGAAACGCCCCGACCCGTATTTACCGTACATAGTAAACACGTGTCGGAACTGTAACGACCCGACCAAACAAAGTTCAGCTTACAGTGCATACAACAGAAATTCTGGCTCAAGAGTCCAAAATATAAACATCAGAAATCCGACCCTTCGGCCCATCATAAAAAAAAACCGTCATCCAAACTCGGGAACATCAATAACATCACAACCGGCCCAAGGCTCAACAATAAAAATAATCAGCACAATGGAAGAGTTTTAAAACTCACAAAGACACTGTATGCAACACAGATGTAAATTAATGGATCCGAGTCCTGTCCAAGGGATAACGCCGCAGCCTATCTGGAATGCATCATACCTGAACCACAATAACTCAACCTACGGGATGAAAGCCCGCAGGTGAGGGGTGAGTCCGAAGTGCCCACCAACCATGGATAGACAATCAATACGCAACACTATAAAATACTCAAGGTCGAAAACAGGCACAACAGCCAAAATATACCAAACCAAAAGACTCGACTCAAAACTGGTCCAAGACCAAAAAGACTAAAACAAAAATCCAATTTCCAATTTTATCTTTTCGGGCCCCGTCACGGATAAGCTAGGGGTCGTACCAGGTTATCAACCTGTTCCTGGTGCCAGATCAAAAAGAACCCGGGATCAACATCCCAATAACAAACTCAGGGATCAACATCCCAATCAAACCGGCATCAACATGCCCATCACAAGTAACCCAGATCATGGCCACCACAAAATAGTCTCAAACCATTCGGTCGTACCTCTACTTACCACGTGACAATTATATCATCATCATCCAAAACCAAATCTCAGGGATCAACATCCCTAACCAAAAACATCGGGATAGACATCCCTATCCAAAACCGAGGATCGACATCCTTATCACAAATTATTATTTAATCCATTATTCTTTATACCAAAAAGACACAGTGATAAACATCCAAAAACTCAATGCACGGGGATAAACATCCCAAAATCAAATCATGGGGATAAACATCCCAAAACCAAATCATGGGGATAAACATCCCAAAATCAATCAAGGTACTGGGATAAACATCCCGAAACAAACCACAACAAATGCAACACTCAACAGTGCAACAATCATCAAACACAACAACCGAGTAATATAGGCACATATTGAAGGAAATCCATCCTCACCTTAGCCGATTACTCAACTCTGAAGACAATGACCGGTCCAAAGCCGGCTCCTCGGGAAACTGCCCGATATCAAAACCTATACAACAAAACAATATGCTCACATAAATGCACATAATTGGTATGCTATGATGCCATAATCTGTAAACATCTCCAGTTATACGTCATCATCCTTATAAAATTATCTTTTACCATAATTAAACCTTTTCCGAAAATATTACGTATGTATGTAAGGTTACAAAAATATATTTCCAAAGCTATTAAATCAAAATATTTCATAAAATAATATAATTTTTCCAAAATAATAAACAACATAATTTTTCTGGAATTATATCATATATATGTATTTTTCCCAAAATTATTTCCATAAAATATATTACTTGCCAAAATAATAAACAAACTATATATTATTATCAAACTATAATTATTTGGTAATATTTATATATATTACCAAATATTATTATCTTTAGAAAACCATATTTCCAGAAAAATTAGTCATACAAACTTATTTTCTGAAAATAAATACGAATTTATAAATATACATATATATATTTTCCAAACAATTATATATCAACATAATTATATATATTTCAAAAATATACCTATATATATTTTCCAAGAATAATAACATATACGTATTATATTCCAGAGAAATAATAACGTATAATTATAATTTCCCATAAAATATATATAGTATATATCTTTTTCTAAATAAACATAATAATATTTTTTTTCAAAGCAAAACATAATTATCAAGGTATATATATACATATATTTTTCTCTAAAACCATAAATCATACTTACTATATTTTTCTCAAAGTAAATATATATTTTTTCCAGAATTAAATACCAGCAAATAATTATATTTATATCTACATATATATTTTCCTTTTTTTAAAAAAAAAAAGAGAAACCCAACCCGGCAACCCAGGAGGTTGCGACCCGGACATGCACGCGGGTCAAACAAACCCGGATCTGCTCACCTCGGGTCAGCGGCGGCGGCGCGACGACAAGCGCTAGAGGAGGAAGGGCGAGCATACCAACAGCAGTGGCGGACGAGGGCGACTCCATGGGCGGTGAAAACTCGGGCGCGACGCCGCTGGAGGCTGAGCAGAGACGTGGGAGCTGGATCCACGGGTCTTCTCGCGGGTCAACGCTTGCCGGCAGCGCGTCTCGCGGCGAAAAGCGACGGGGAGGGCGGCGTTCAGTCGGCGACGGCGTGGCGAGCTCGATGGTGGCGGCGGTGCAGCGAACGGCGGCGTGGAACTCTTCTTGGTGAACAGTGACGGTGGGGGGTGGCTACTGTGCTTCTTCTTCCCCCCTTTTTTTTTCTAATTTTTCAGTAATTCCTTTATTTCATTTTTCTTTTCTTTTTTTGATTTCTGGTTCGTTGTTTTTTTTCCTTATTTTTTTCTCTCTTTTTTTTCCTTTCCTTTTTCTCTCTTTCTTTTTTTTTTTCCCTCTCTTCTTTTCTCTCTTTTTCTTTTTCTTCTCCTCTTCTTCTCTTCTCCTGCTTTCTTCCATTTGTTTCGTTTTATACACGTGCACAGGAGAAAGGCTGCACCGCCTTGCATTATTGAGGCGGCTCAATAATGCAGGGCTGTGTCCAGACCGGACCAGAAAATAACTGATACCCCCTTAGTTATTTTCCGGTGTGATTTTTCTGAGGATTCCGGGACCCGAAAAATACCAACTTTGGTCCGTAAAATCCACGAAAAAATCTCGAGCGCGGGAAAAGGCTCGGTTTCAAAAAACAATGCCCGATTTACCTTGAATTAATTACCCAAGATTAATTCTTTCGGTAAATCACTATAAAAAGACTTTTACAGTCCCAGTAAAAATACCAAATTTTTACCCGGGCTGTTACACAGGAACCAAATCCGAGTACTCTGGGAGGTTTCCAATCGAAATGATAGTAAGTAGCCTACTATGTAACTCACAAAAGGAGAAGATCACAGATTACCATATGGTTCTGTATATATATATACACAAACACCGAATTGAGACAATGTGTACATTATTGATGTAGATAGAGCTTGCCAACAGGTTCCTTTTTTACAAATTAATCCCCTCCAAAATACAACAAACAGCACAATTTTTTCCTTCTTTGACGAGCAGATTCAATAGACAAGCTTCAAAGTTCAAATTGTGGGTTGACAGAAATAACATACCAAGAAAGGACGAAGAAGAAGAGGAGGCGAGGAGCCACCACAGACAAGGCCCATCCCGCAGCAGAGGAACCTGGTGACGCCGTGTGTGGACCACCGTCTGGCCGACCAGCAAACATGTTGGATGTCAAAAATTGGATAGAAAAAGAAATAAAAACAAAAACCTTGATGGAGAGTTGATAAAAGAGAAGGAAGAATTAAGAAATAGTACCCGATGGCGGATGATGATGTGATGATGATTGGGCAAGGGGAGTTGGGGAATCGAAGAAGAGCGAGAGAGGGAAATGGAAATTAGGTTTGGGGGAATTGGGGGTTTGCTTTTGGGTGTTGGGTCGGGACTCGGGCGACCTCCTCTTTCTTTTGTTTTTATTTTTTCCCCCTCTTAGCACAAAACGACGACGTTTTGTTAAAGACCGATTGGTTTTTCGGTCTATCCAAATTTTGCCAAGGCTGCCCATACCAATTTAATATGCTAATTTGGTCCTGTCCAGACCATATCCAAATTATAAATTTGGGTTGGACAGTGTCCAAATAACGTACAATTCGGTCCGGACATCGGTTAATCCGGTTTGTTCGGTCAATCTGCTCACCCTGGGAGGTGGTTGATTAAGATGGGAACCAGGATTTGGGAAGTCATTTTCTAGTGGCAAACGCTATGATCTAGAAGTGACTGACTAGTTTTGTGAGTAAGATTTTCCTTTTTTTTTTTGTACATTTGAGTAAGATTTTCCTACACAACAACATTTCGATCAATTCGATGTCATAATTTTGATTGATAAAATGGACCATATTTGTGTTGGACTCTTTAGAAAATGGCAGGATTTCTTTCATCAAAAAAAAAAAAAAGAAATTGGGAGGATTTCACATCAAGTTGGCCTCTGGCCTTGAATTTAAAGGGAGCTGAATACGTGTAGATTTTTATATATTTCTATCGCCAAATCTCCGTCTCGAAGCAAGTGATTCTCATCCCAAATTAACCCTTGAATTATAGGTCATGTTTTATTCACCATCTCAATTTTTTTCGGTCCTGTAATCTCAATTTAATCCAATGAATATTATTTGAGTTTTTCTATCATGTGCCCCTACTAAATAAAAAAAAAAAGAATTCTCAGAATTAATGAGCATTATTCTCTTGGTAACTGAAATAACTTTTTATTGTTATGTATTGAATTAATTACACAATACAATCACTATTTATGAAACGATTATTTCAATCACTAGAAAAATGATACTCATTAATTATGAGAATTCATTTCCTTATTTAGTGGCTTATCATGTGTCCTTAGGGCACAAGATAGAAAAATCCTATTATTTTCATCCAATACCAAAAACAAATTCTGCCTCTTGCACTAACAAGCGATGGATGCATGGCACATGTCTTAATTGGATTAATAACGTTTTGACCTTTGAATTCTAGTCCAATTTTAGTCAACACTTGAACTTTCTTTTTTATCACTTGACGATCTGTAATCCCAATTTAATTCAATTAATTACCTCCATCCGATGCCAAACGGATTTCGCCTCTTGCACTGATGGGAGTAACAGATTCATGCCACGTGTCTTAATCTTATCTGTCTATTTTTAATGAATCATATTTACACTCCTTAAAAATACACATACAAAATAAATATAAAGATCGAAAAATTATATTTTTGTCTCAAAATCAACAACACCACCACCACAGCATAAAAGTGAAGGAAAATATCTATACTTATTTTTGCCTCAACACCGGCAACACCATCACTACTGGCAAAAAAAATGTGCAACCAATTTTTTATTTACCTCAAATGAAGAAGAATAAAAAAAGACGCGCTAAACCGGTAAACCCTCTACCTCTCTCTTTCTCTCTTAGCTTGCATCGCAGCCACCACCATCCTGGCAGCAACACCATCCAACGGACCTGCCATTACCATGGAGTTCACCCCTTAAGGACTCTGTACTCGATCCCTGTCTCGAGCCCGGAAACAAATCTAGTTCGCACGCCAACCCGAATCCTCAATCGACTATTAGAATCGAGTTCAACCAAATTGCCCAATTTGGAAACCATCAACCCGTTGCCCAGCCAGTGTTGCTTAGCACACGAGCAATCCAACATCAATAATTAACCAGCCATCAATCTCCAAATGCACATAAAAGAAAAAAAAAAAGGACAAATCCAACCCACTAAAGAACTCGACCAAACCCGAGACTTGCAATAATACTAACATCATTACAACACAGTTCATAATCATCACAAATAGCTACCGACCCACCATTCGCAGAACACGACACAAATCAAATAAACTTGATTAGATTTTAATCGAAGCCTGGCAATATAAAGGAAACAAAGAGGAGAAGTAGGGAGGAGGAAAAATAAAGAAAGAGGAGAAAAGGAGGGGAAATGACTCACCAAACAGTGGCAGGGTCCTCCAAACACATCCTTGGCTATCGACACACAAGGAGATGGAGATAACCTACGAACCTTGTCATGTCAAACCTCCATGTTTTCTCCTTCGTCAACTCAACCTCGAACCATCAATTAGAGAAGCAAAGGAAAAGGAGTTGGGTCCTCACCGTTTAAGTTCATTGCTGCCATCAAGGAACCCTTGGTCAACTCTGTACCACCTCGATCTCGCAAGAAAATCGATCCAACATCCACAAGAAACGGATTCGAGTGAACAAACGTCAACCTACACACAAAAACTTATTTTTCTTTTATTTGGTCTTGGCTTTTGAGACTTGCATCTCCTTCATGCTTATCTTTAAAAAAAAAAAATAGAGAAGACAAGCAGGGGCGAGGGTGTGACTAGGCACCATTTTTCATTTGATTCCCCGATGTTCTTTTTTTGTTTTGTTATTCGATATTGAAATTTTTCGTTTTGCTTTTTGTTTGAAAAATGAAAATAGGAAAAGAAAATATTGAATGTTTAGGATGTTGCCATGTGTCGCTTATCTCTAGATTTTTTGCAGATCAATTAACTGAAACTCAAAATCCTTAAAGGAGGTGGTTAATTGAATTAAATTGGGATTATAGGTAACCAATTGATGAGAAAAAGAAAGTTTAGATGGTGAGTCAAAAATGCACTAGAATTCAGAGATCAAATTCTTACTAACCCAATTAAGACATATGCATCTCTTTTTTTTTAGGAAATAGATATGTGTCTCTTTGATATTGGATGGAGGTGATTAATTGAATTAAATTGGAATTATTGATGAAAAAAATTTGAGATGGTGAGTAAAAATAGACTAAAATTCAAGGGTCAAATTGTAATTAGCCCTCCCAATGACGGCCTATTTAATTAGTTGGGACGATGACACTCTCTAGTTCCAACTTGATCGGATTACTAAAGAATAAAAGCTTTCCCAACATTAGCCATTATAAATTTTCTTGTCATGTCCTAAATGCTTTCTTAACCAATTCTCCAAAATAATTCTAGAAACAATTTAGAACGGATGAAAAAGAAGCTCCGGCGCACAGATTTTTAAGAATTGGGGATAGTTTTACTTCAGGGTTTTATTCTTTAAGAAAAACTAGTTCACTACCCGTGGATTCCACGGGCTTGGTTAGTATTTTTTTAATAAAATGTATTTTCTTTATAAATTTTAATTTTTTTTATATTATTATATGGTTTAAAATTATTTTAACAGTGCACGCATTAAACTTGCTGCTCAACCAATCTGAAAGAAAAAAAAGAATTGAAACTAATGGCCATATAAAATATTAAGTGA
>JAKUCV010000081.1:8563-34692 GCA_028386065.3 Turnera subulata | reverse complement strand
TGCAAGCTAAAAAAAGTAGGAAAACAGAGAAGAATAAATGGAGAGGAAACAGTATCAAAAACAAAACCCGTACCTGTATTTATAAATATTTAGATATAAGAGTTTAACAATTATCAATTAAATTTATTTGTTAAAAAATCGGAACAAAATAAATGGGCTAAAGTTTTTTTAAATCTGATCTCATGGAGAGTTTAACTTTTTTTAATCTGATCCTGGAGGGTTTAACTTCTTTTTAATCTAATCTCAGTATCATAATCTGATCCTAGAGATTAGTATGAGAATAAGGGCCAATCAAACAACACCTAAAACCCTCCACATGGCAAAAAAACAAAGACCTCAAAGCCTACACATGGCAAAAAAATAAGACTCTAAAAATCTTATGTGTCAAAACCTGGTGAGGGATTCAGCTATTAATATATATAATAGATAGAAAAAGAAAATTGATAAATCATGGTATGATCGATTAATGATGATGACAAGATTATAGCCATAGTCCATATAAGTTCCCCCATTCCAACCTTTGGGCCGAAGAAGTAAGGTATGAAGCCCAAGATTCGCCCATTGCGACCGCTGTGTATCCACCGTCCGATAACGTTACAAGGCCAAAAAATTCTTGTTGCGTGGAATTGGGCTTTTGAGATGATCAGTTTAATGTCTCGTTGTTCGTTTTCACCAACGCAAAATTGACCCAATCTCTCCACTGAGAAAACGCCCCCTACGAGCAGAATGAACGGGATCCCTATTTTACACTACTACTCCCTCCGTTATGTTTTAATTGACGTTTAAGGTATCTGCACACAAATTAAGAAAGATAATTAATAGCCTAGAATCTAGAATTATTTGACTAACTTACCCTTATTTCACTTTTAATAAAACTAAACAACCTAGATGTAATTGTTATATAAAGTTAAGGATAAATATGGAAAAACTTCAATCAATGCTCATTAAGAATTGTAAAGCGTCAATCTTTTTGGAACAAATTTTTTCCCCTCAAACGTCAATTAATTCGGAACGGAGGGAGTATATATATACACACACATAGTTCGGGTGAAATCTGGTGATGGTACATATCATCCTTTACCAAAAAGAGAAACAATTGTGTCACATCATAATTTGCACACATGACATTTTTTCAATAGACATGATATCATTAAATATAATAATATTTTTTATTATTTAGTAAATGTTTTAAAGAAAATTTTTAACATTGCATGAACTTTTTATATTCTATTAAGTTATTCTTAAATTAAGTATAAATTTTTGAAATTTTAACACTATGTCTCTTAAACACAAAGTATCTTTCAGAATTCCTAACATTAAATACAAACTCTTAGAATTTTTCTACATTTTTATGCAAATAGCCCATAGGCCCACTCCTCCTACAACGAAAGTTTCTTCTGCAACATCCTTAAGAGCCCGCTCCACAATACCAATCCACAATACCAGGCCCGTTCTCAGGAGCACGTGTCTGCCATTCTCTTAGGTTTTCACGAGTCACACCTTGCAACTCCACAAGTAGACCTAAATTTGGAGTCTCGAGCCCGCTCCACGTAGGGCAACAACCATGGGGCAAACCATGTCGCTAGTCCATATCGATCACAACCGAACCTTCAGCTCCAATACCACTTGTTAGCATCCAGAGTAGCTCGAAAATCAGGGACCTAATTCTGGAGTTTCGAGCTTGCTCCACGTATGGCAGCAACCACGGGGCAAACCATGTCGCTAGCAGGGGCGGATATAGGGGGAGCAAGTAGGGGCCCAGGCCCCCCTGAAATTCTAATAAGTATATATATGGTAATAAAATGAAGTGAAATGTGCTATGGCTTGGTGGTAAGTGTGATTACCTGTTAAGAAAGCAACGCGGGTTTGAGTCGGTGGGCATTTCCTTTAAATTATACAATTTTGGCCCTCCCTAAAAATTATTCTTGCAAATTTGCGCCCCCCCAACAGAAATTTCTAGATCCGCCCCTGGTCGCTAGTCCATATCGATCACAGCCGAACCTTTGGCTTCGGTACGATTTGTTACCGAAAATCGGGAAGAAAATAAGCTAGGCCTAAATGAGATCCATACTCGTGGATTAAGACACCACATGGTAACCCAAAACCTTAAGGCCCAAATGTGTCCATTCCACTTATATTTCACTCACTTAGTCTTTTTCATCCACAATTACTCATACTTAAACATCCAATAGGTTTTGCATTTTGGAACTATTGCTTATATTGCCATTCATTCTCACCATATGTTCCTTGCAGGATGGAATAGCCCTGGGTCGTGGATACCTCTTTTGTGGGCTCCCAGCGAAGCTTAATGGACGCTGTCTCCGATCGTGCATACCTCTTTTGTGGGCTACAACAATCTCTGGTGATCATGAAGCAACGGCCTTTGTTCTACCTTTGTTTTTCACTGTTTTCTTCTTGTAGTTATTCGTTATGTAACTTGGGTCTTGGAGAAACAATTGTATGCTAGATGCCGGTTACTATAATATATGTGGGCTATTCTCACTGTCAAGAAAAATAATATATAGTTCCTTTATTTTTTTTTTTCTCTCTCTCTTTTAATTGAGATGTTCTCCAACACACTATTCTCTCCAATTTTGGAGTCTTTATAGGCAGCGGCCCAAGTCCAATGTGGATTCTTGTCCACAAGAAGAAAGAGCACGCCGAGAAAGAAACACGCCAAGAGAGCTGAATTAAAATAAACAAAAAAAGGTCTTCTGATCTAAATCTTAACCAGAGATTTCAAAATCAACGGTTAATTAATCTTTTTCTGCTTAGAATATTCAATGTTCTTTTTCTTCTTCATTGAAAATCAACACGGCTTCACAAGATTTACCGTATTTCTTTCTTTCTTTCTTTTTTAAAAAAGTGTGAGGATTATATTCTTTTTCTGGAAAATATTACCCATTTGGGTTTGGTGGAGGATTACGATTCACTGCAGATAATCTTTGTTCTTGGGAATACATCAGGGTATATAATCAACACTATGCAATTCAGTTCATTAATTTTCACCGTTAATTCTATTTAATTCCGTTCGTTACACTTACGCACATCCAACCATCGCAAAAACAAGAAGTGTGCCAAAGAAAAGAATAATTCTCAAGATGAATCCTCTTCCTCCAAACACATTTAGCTCTTTAGATGCAGATGAGTTGACGGATGAGTCAAAGGTGGTGATCGATTTTATCGCCAACTATTACAAGAGCATTGAAAAGTACCCGGTTCAAAGCCAAGTGAAGCCGGGGTACTTGTCGTCCCGATTGCCAAATGCAGCACCATCTTCATCAGAGTCATTGGAAGACATTCTCAAAGATGTCACTGATAGTATCATACCGGGCCTCACTCACTGGCAAAGCCCCAACTTCTTTGCTTACTTCCAAGCAAATGCAAGCACTGCAGGTTTCCTTGGTGAGATGCTTTGCTCAGGCCTAAATGTTGTCGGGTTCAACTGGATTGCATCTCCGGCCGCCACCGAGCTCGAATCCATTGTCATGGATTGGATGGGTCAGATGCTTAATCTTCCATCTTCCTTTTTGTTCTCAGGAGGTGGAGGTGGAGTGTTGCATACCAGTACTTGTGAGTCGTTGATATGCACCCTAGTTGCTGCAAGAGACAGAGTCTTGAGAAAGATTGGAAGCGACAAGATTGTTAAGTTGGTAGTTTATGCCTCTGATCAAACTCATTGTTCTCTCTTCAAAGGCACCAAACTAGTCGGTATCCCTCCATCGAATTTCCGGTCCATCAGGACATCGTTTTCAACTGGTTTTTCTCTATCACCACAAGCATTGGAGGATGCAATTCAAAAGGATGTAGCGGCTGGTCTGGTGCCATTGTTTCTTTGTGCCACCATTGGAACCACAGGATGTGGAGCCGTTGATCCTGTCAAGGAATTGGGACAAATTGCCAGGAAATATAGCCTATGGTACCATATTGATGCGGCTTATGCTGGAAGTGCTTGCATTTGTCCTGAATTCAGGCATTACATGGACGGAGTGGAGCTTGCAGATTCTCTTACCATGAACCCACATAAGTGGTTCCTCACTAACATGGACTGCTGTTGCTTGTGGGTGCAAGAACCCAGCTCCTTAATCCAGTCATTGGCTAGTGATGCAGAGTATTTAACCAATAAGGCCAGTGAATCAAATGCAGTGGTGGACTATAAAGATTGGCAAATTGCATTAAGCAGGCGATTCAAGGCCTTAAAGCTTTGGATTGTGATTCGTAGGCATGGATTGGCTAACCTTATGTGCCATATACGCGCTGATGTGAACTTAGCTAAGCGGTTTGAGTCACTAGTAACCAAAGACAACAGGTTTGAGGTGGTGGTGCCAAGGAGGTTTGCTTTGGTTTGCTTCAGGCTCAAGCCTTACAATAAAAGTTGTGATGGCTTGAAACTGAATAGGGACCTATTAGCTGCTGTGAATCAAAGCGGAAGAGCATTTATGACTCATGGTGTGATTGGTGGTGTTTATGTCATAAGATGTGCAATTGGGTCAACACTGACACAAGAGCATCATGTGGACGATTTATGGAAGTTGATTCAACAAAAGGCTAGGCTGATTCTTGCCAATGGAAAGTAGGCATAGAGAGCTAAAGAAGTTTTAACTTATTAGGTATGGATACAATTATTGTAATGCTGATTGTTGCATTATTAGCCTCCAAATTTCAATATGATTAGGAATTCCATTTTCGGCAAATCAAAACAGCTATTGTGGTTTCTGGGAAATGAATGACCAAGCAGTTTATTTATTTTTTTGGTGGCAAAATTTACAACAATATCTAGTCAAATGGCAGCATACATTCTCCATTTCAATCCTTTATTACAAGAAGAATACAACATAGAGAAAAAGAGATTGCTACATTTCAATATCCAGAAATTTGTGAACATTTTCTATAGGCATGGATGACAAAATCACATTCATCAGAGCGAGAGCATTCATAGACAGTCCCGTCGCAAGGCTGATGACATTGATGACATGAAGGGCCAGGCCGGTCCATCCATTCCTTCAAAGTGATTGGGTGAGGATGAATTTCTTGGAATATGTAAGTTTTCCCTAACTTGAGGTTGTGGCATAAGCCCAGAATGCAGCGAGGATGAGCATCAAAGTCACATTTCTCACAGTAATAAAACCACTGCTCCTCATTGTTTCTTTCAATCTCACAAATCCGACAATAGTATTCTTCACAACCTTGATCAAGGGGCTTATAAGTTAGGAACAGAGGATGCTCATCATACCTGTCCTTTATTACCTTACTGGGCAGACTCGCACAACCAAAGTGCAAATCGAAGCGACAGATCCCGCATCTAAGAAACTCACCCATAACGTTAGGATTCTTACGTCGACCACAAGCTTTGCATCCGGAGAAGAGCGGGAGAGAGGGAATTTCAGGGTCGTATTTAGCTACGAAGAGGGGGTGTTCGTGGCTCTCGTGTTTAATGGATCCTTCCAGTGCTAGTTTAATGCATCGAATATCCGTTGTTATATCACACTGATCACATCGGTAGAAGAGTCCTTGATTTGGCTGGAAACAGATTGAACAAAGGAAAACTTCATCTTCAATGGTGGGTGACTGGAGAGTAAGCGGGTGTTCATGTCCTTTATATGCTATCTGCTTGGTCAAATATGTAGCACAGGCATTGTCTAGAAGAAAATCACACTCTTTGCAACTATAGAATGGAGGGGAGATGACAGGTAACTTGCATAAATCATAATTGGGATCACTAACCTTATCTGTGAGGAACAAGTCATGTTCATGACTGAAATGTTTGACCTTTACCTCCATTATTTTCTCCTCTTCTCCAGTTTTTGGATTCGGGGTCGGATCATGATCAGTGGTAACGAACTGCAAAGCACAGCGGATATGGGCATGAAAATTGCAACCAGCTTCTGGGCAACCATAACCTCCGCCATATTCTTTCAGATTTTTCTCACAAATACCACAACTGGGAAGAAGAGAATCCACATCATCTTTCAAAAAGCAATAAGTCTTGGTGATGGGATGAGGATGTTGTCTGATATTGATGGAAAGGGGCAAGCGAGAGCAGGCTCGATGCACAACAATTTGACAATTAGCACAAACATAGGAGAAGTCATGCTTGGATCCTATTTCGCCACAGGCATTGCAATCAAAACCCTTTGAACCCAGTGGATGTGTATTTAATAGGGGCATGAACTGGTGCTTTTGGTCTCCATAAAGACAAGATGGAAAAGCACATTTGGTGTGGATGTGGAAATAACAGGATGAACAACTGTAAAAGAAACCCGGATCACAGCTTTTGTCACACAGATTGCAGGTGATACTATCGGTGTCGCCAGTCTCTGATGATGAAGAACGGATGAGAGGGTGTTTAGTGTGGAAGAGACTCTGAATCTTTGGGGCCAACTCTGCACAGCTTTGGCGAAGGTGATAGTTGCAGGGGTTGCAGCTATAGTTGGGAGCTGATGTTGATATGGGTTCGATGCAGCCGTCGCAAAGTGTAGCTAAGTCGCTGCACTCTTCATTTAGGATCAGTGGATGGGCGTGGCTAGAATGTTCCATCTCCTTTGCTCTCTTACTTTTGCAATAACAAAGTGTACAGGTTTTTGTAAGGTTGAAGGTTGACTCGGATGCGAAGAAGGTGAAGGGTAAAGATGCTCACTTTGTACTATAACCGGATGAAACCCAAATTAATTAAGCACTGCAATATTATAATGCTGACCAAAAAGATTAATTATTATTGACCAAAAAGAAAAATGAAAGATTAATTCTCGATTGTATTTATATTAGTAGTGGTAACCCCTCGTAGTTCCCAACAGATTCCAAGTAATCTGAACTGACTGTGTTCGATAGATTGATCGATCATGGGGACAGGACAGTGGCAAGAGATTTTATAATCGGAGAAATGAATTTTGTATATTTTCTTTTGGCGTCTACTTTTCTTTTTCTTGAGTTAACGATCGATCCCCTCTGTTTATTTTATTATCTTAAATGCCAAGTTGGTTGGAGCTGTTAAGCATGGAATATAACAAAGTGAACAGGTTTTTGTAAGGTCAAGGTTGACTCAATGCGGAGAAGATGAAGGGTAAAGGTGCTACTGCTCACTTTAGTTAACAAAGTTCTCTAAATAAATGATTGTGAATTTTATTGTTACCTTTGATAAAATTAATTCTTATCGTCCTCAAAATTACCAAGAATAAATAGTTTATTTCTTCACCTAATTCATCTCTCTTTTACTCATTTATTTTTCATAATCTCATTCATCTTAACCTTAATATCATTTACTTTTATCGAATCTCTCGTAGCCCAAAAAAATTCTATCTTTAACTAATATCTATCTATTATATATATGTAAAACTCTGATACGTGTTGACATATTAAATTTTTTAGGCCTTCATTCATTGTCATGTGGAGGGTTTAATCTGATTTTTTTTGTGTTTTTCTGGATTGTTGTAGATTGAACTAGAATTTTGCAGTGCCAGATTATTATCAGAAAAAATATTAAATTATCAAGATAAACAACAGTCGGTTCAAGTATTCTTTCAGTCTCAACAATTAACTTTTTTTTTTTTTTTGGATTGTTGTAGTGAAGCGCCCCGACCCGTATTTACCATACACAGTAAACACGTGCCAGAACTACTCTTAATGCTGGAGCAAACAGTACATCATACCAAATACATCAACTGAATTCCAAATGCATCTGTCACCCGTGCTCGGGGACCATTATTTAATCATCAAGCTTCTCAAATTCAAACAGCAACAGTTTTGATAACACACAACAACAGAGGAAGGGTAACAACAGCCTTAAGACATATGAAAAGCACACAGCAACGGAAGACTTTTATGCAGATGCAGCGGAGGTATGGATCCGGGAACTGGTGGAGAAGAAAGCAGCAGCCAACGAACGTCGTACCTGAACTACGAAATAACTTAACCTACAGGATGAAACCCCGCAGGCGAGGGGTGAGTCCGAAGTGCTCACCGACCAAGGATAAACAGAGATATGCAGGCAACCATAATACTTTCGAAGAAAACACCAACAAAAGTCAACAAAAAAATTCAACCAATTCATGACTGAGCCAAGGCCAAAAGAATATTTATTATTACCAATTTTATCTTTCGGGGCCCTGTTACGGGTCAAGCTAGGGTCGTACCCGGTTATCAACCTGTCCATGGTGCCAGATCAAAATAGAACCCGGGATAGACATCCCAATAACCAAGCATAGACATGCTAATCATAAATAACCAGATCAAGGCCACCACAAAACAGTCTCAAACCATCCGGTCGTACCTCAACTTACCACGTAACACTTAAATCATCATTATTCCAATTCACAGTTTAATCCCAATTCTCAAATTCCAATAATCAACATGGACCTCAATTAACAGACAACCTACTGTTAACAACAAATATAATATTCACAATAACTCAGCGGTTTAATCAAACAACAAAACACAACAGTACTATAGGCAACATACCAAAGGTTATTCATCCTCACCTTAACCGATACAGTTATGAAACTCCTCTTCGGGTCCCACAGCAGGTTTCTCAAGCAATTGTTCAGTATCAACTCCTATATAGCAAATAATATGCATATATAAGATGCACAACCAATGAATATACAGTATGACAATCTATGATGTAAGCCGTAAAATAAAACTTTATCCAGCTCGGTTAACGTCTCGGTGTAACTCCGTTATCACCATTATACCATTTATTTCCATATGCAAAAAATAATTACCATATCTATATCCCGGTTATTAGTCCGGTATATACTTTGATAATACCCTTTCAAAAATATTCCAACCCTTATTTATTTTTTTTTATATATATATAGTTTCCAAGAGTAATTTTCAAAGATAACCATATTTATTTTTCCAAAAAGCAATTACCATATATATATATCCCAAATTATTTTCTTATCCTATATTTTCCCATATATAAAATATTCCCTTAATTTTTTCCAAAATTATACATTATACCTTTATTATCAGTTTTTATCTTATTATTTTTTTTAAAAAAAAGGGATTGGGCCCAAGCTATTCAAGCCCAGACCACAACAGCCCAATCAGAGGGTCCAGGTGCAAGGCCCAGCTAAGGTAGCAGGCCCGTTGCACAGGCCCGCCCAGCCCAGACCCAGCACCCCTGACCTGGCTGCAAGGCGGGTCACGCACCTTCTGACCGGAACTCCTCGGGTTGGTGATGCAGGCGGCTCGACGGCGAGGCGAGGGTGGCTGATGAGGCGACGTGCCGCGGTGGCTGCAGGAGAGGAGGAGGCGGCCGCTGTGGTGTCATGCGAGCTGGTGACTTCGTCGGATCGAGTTCCACGGCAGCGGCGTCTTACAGCGGGCGGCGAGTGAGGAGGAAGAGGGGAGGAAGGAGGAGAAGATGGTGGCGGCGTAGGGTTGTGGTGGTGCAGGTGGAGTCGGTGGTGGTAGGTGCGGGTGTGGCTCGGGAAAGGAGATGAAGAGAGGAAGAAGAAAGAAAAAAAAAAGAAGAAAGAAAAAGAAAAAGAAAAGAAAAAAAAAAGGGAGAGAGGGTCTCGGGTGATGTGTGTGTGTGTGTGTGTTTTTTCTTTTTTTTTTCTGGTTGGTTTTTAGTATTGCAGCAAGGGAAGGATACTGGGTTGTAGGGAAGGAGAAGAAGAGTTGGGTGTGTGTGTTTGAATGCAGAAGGGAAGAGCAATTTATAGGCGGGAAAAAGGAGTGCAGGAAAAATTTAGTGGAGAAGGAAGATATTCAGTGGACGACAGATGAAAATGGAGGATGGGATGCTGCCTCCATTATGCAGTTACTATGTTGCATAGTGAAGCATGTTTTATCCGGACCAGAAAATAACTATTATTCCCCTTATCTTTATTTTTGGTCCGTTCTTTCGAGATTAAACCCGACTTTTCCGAAGATTCCTGGACTCGAAAAATTCCAACTTAGTCCGTAAAATCCGCAGAAAAATCTCGAGCATGGGACAAAGCTCGGTTTCGAAATCCGATGCTCGATTCGCTTTGAATTAATTGCCCAAGATTAAATTCAATGGTTAATTATTGTATAAAGACTTTTACAGTCCTGGTAAAAATGCAAATTTTTTCCCCGGGCTGTTACATGTAGATTGAACTAAAATTTAGTTGTGCCAGATTATCAAAAAAGAAACAAAAAAATTATCAAGAACTAGAATTTCGCTGGCACACTCAACAATTATCTTTTTTTTGTTTTGTTTTTGTGGATTGTTGTAGATTGAACTAGAATTTGGCTGTGCCAAATTATCAGAAAAACAATAAATTATCAAGATAAACAATAAAAACAGTAAATTATCAAGATACGGTTCAAGTATTTTTCAGTAACAACAATAAACTTTTTTTTTTTTGTTTTTCTGGATTATTGTAGATTGAACTAGAATTTAGTTATGCAAGATTATCACAAATTCTATGGCTTGCTCCAAGCTAAAACAAAAAACCTTTCTACGAAGCTAAAGGGCTTTATGTAACAGCCCAGGTAAAATTTTACGTTTTACCGCAACCGTAATTCTTTTGCATAGTGATTTACCGTGAAGAATTAACATTTGGTAATTATTTCATGGTAAACCGAGCATCGGATTCCAATTCCGAGTCTCATTCCGTACCCTGGATATTTTTACGAAATTTCCGGGACAAGTTGGAATTTTCCGGATTGGTAAAAGCGCGAAAAGACGATAATACCCCTAGATTAATCTAAAACCCAAAGAGGAACTGGAGGGCATAAAAGTATTTTGCTAGCTTAGATTTTTCTGCTCACAGTAACCCCCAATAATTTTGCTCAATAATGAAAGTGGCCCGCACCATTAATAATTTTCCTTCTTTTCTTTCTGGTTATAAAAACCATAACTCCCTAAACCTGCAAACAACGTAGCAACTGTCTGCTCAATCTCTACACCCAGTATAGCAACTCCCCAGTTTCCATATTTACAACATAAAAAAAACAACAAAGAAACAAACCCAGCCCCTAAAACGACGTCACACACCGGCCACCATCACCTCCACTGCCGCCACCGCGCGCAGCGCCTCCCGCCTCTCCTTCTCTTTCCAGCGCCTCCATCGCCACCACCAGGACCGCACACGCCGCCGTTGCCTACAACCCCTCCTTCCTTTCTCTTCTCCGTTCGCACTGCAGCAGCCGCCGGAAGGGGCCGCGACTACTCGCACCTCGTCAGTCGCTCCTCGCTGCCGACGCCACCACGCCTGCCTCCTCGCCTGCCGTCGCCGCCGCCGCTGCTAGGTGAGCAGATCGGTTGTGGAAGATGACCCGGATAAGAAGGTCCCGAGTCGAGTCCAACCCGGATGAGTGAGTGGATCAGGCAGACCGGGTGGAGGTATAATATATACATATATACATATAAATATATACATATATATTCTGGAGGTATAATAATAAAAATAATAGCAAACATGCGGTACCAAGTATTAAATATACAAAAATAAAAAATATAATAATAATAATAACAATAATAATAATAATAATAACAACAACAACAACAACAACAATAATAATAATAATAATAATAATAATAATAATAATAATAATAATAATAATAATAATAATAATAATAATAATAATAATAATAATAATAATAATAATAATAATAATAATAATAATAACTATGGTACTACAAAATTATGGAAAATAGACAATTATACATGCATATCATTTTGTGTGCATTTATGTGATTGTATGTTAATACATCTAGGTGAAGAGAACAAGAACGTGGACTTGGAACCCGAGGGCGAAATTCCCGAGGAATTCATCAACTAAGGTGAGGACAAGTAATTGTTAATATGCTGCCCGTTATACCGAGTTATGGTTTGATGATGCTTTGTCGTATATGCCTTGTTGTGAATAATTTTGTGACTGTGAATGGTTGATGGAATGTGTACTGTGTTGATATTCTGGTTTTTATTGCTGTGCTATGAAATATGAAATGAGTGCCTGGTGTACTAGAGTTGTGATTAAGATTGTTTAGACGAGTTGAGAGGCAGAGTGCCTACTTGGATAAGCTATGAGGACTTAAATGACCGTGAGTAATAATAACAGTATCACCCAGATAGTTAGATAGTCACAGTTAAATGTTGGTACGACCAGATGGTAGTCATCTTGAGAATTGTGTTATGATTTGATTTATAGAAGGGAGGACTGCGGGACTCAGTTATTGTGATATTTGTGATTTGAGATGTTATGGTTTAACGGGGAGTACCCTGGGGTTAGCTAACCTGGCTACCAGGCACGGCCAACATTTAATTTGTGATAGGGGCCCTGTTAATAAAATTTGGACTAGTCTAATAGGTTAGTTGTTAGGAAAGATAACCGGGGAGCGTAGATTCAGGTTAATGTTATGTCTCTGTGTTGTATTAATTGTTCTTGGTAACTTGGTTATAATGGATGCTTGTATATTCATTATTACTTGTGGATTTTACCCGGTGAGCACTTCGGGCTCACCCCTCACTACATGACTCAGTCACGTAGATTGATTTGCTTTTAGTACAGGAACGTGCCAGGCAAGCTGCGGCGTACCCTCTGCCAGACCCGGATCCATACTCTGCTGCATCTTTCATTTGTGGTGTGCTGTTGTTATTTTCAAATCTTCCGCTGCTGTTGTGTGACTCTTGCTTCTGTTGTTGGTTGCTGTTGAGACTGCTTTTGTAATAATTATCCCCGTGCTCGGGTGACGTGTGTGGTTTGCTATATTAAGCTATGCTTGGGTTTGACTCTATTGTATGACTTGGTTGTTGTTATTCCAGTAATAATAATATGACCACGTGTTTACCGTGATTAATGGTAAATACGGGTCAGGTTGCTTCATTTTGGTAGCGGAGCGGGCACTAGGTCTTTTGAAGATTGTTGTGCTTGTTTGCTGTGCATTGCTCGCTCCACATGATTAATAAATTACATGCATTTTCATTTAGGTATCGCAACATGGATCCGGTTGAGGGACACCAGCCTGCTGAACAAATGCACTTGGATGGAGACCAAGTGTCGGTTGACCAACCACCTCAGGCTGGAGGAGGGCAACCAACGTATGGTGGAGCACAGGGAATGCCACCTGCGCTACCTATGGAGATGATGCAGATGATGACGCAAATTCTCCACAACCAAACCGTCCGTAACGAGGGACCAATCGATGATCTGGTCTACACCAAGCTAAGCAAACTTGGAGCTGAAAACTTCTCGAGAGCAACAGACCCCCATGTTGCAGATGAGTGGTTGCGCCAGACCACTAGGGTTATGTACAAACTGAGATGCACAGATGTTCGTTGGGCGAACTACGCCGCATCTCTCTTTAGGGAGACAGCTACCGACTGGTGGGAATCCATCACACGGGACATGCCAAAGCCTGTAGTGATGTAGTGGGCGGAATTCACGGAGATGTTCAGAGATAAGTACATCACTGACCAGTTTCGAGAGCGCATGTAGTGTGAGTTCTTGGAGCTGCGACAGAACAACATGACCGTGACAGAATATGAGGAGAAGTTTAACCGCCTGTCCATGTACGCGGGAAATCTTGTAGCTACCGTGGAAGCCAAGTGTCAGCATTTCTAGAGAGGACTACATCCCGACATCAGAGCAATTATGGGGTGTAAGGAGTATTCTGGATACCAGGCTATGGTTAAAGATGCCCAGAAGGCTGAAGGAACCTGGTTAGACCAACAGGTAGTTCGTCGAGAAGGCCGGAAGAGGGCAGCCACAATGGTTCCTATGAACCAAAACAAGAGGACCGCCAGTGCACCAGTAGTCGGACGAGGCCAAAACTCGTCAGCATCATATGGACGTGGGTGGAACAACAACCGCAGAGCTTCCACCGAGGGATGGACCGGAACCTGCGGAACCACCTCTAGTGATAATCATACTAGAGCTCATTTGTCCACGATTAGATGCTTTGAATGCAACGAGTTGGGGCACTACCGTTTTGCATGCCCGAAGCTTGGGAGGGCCGGGAATCCAACCCCAATGCAGACCGTTCCAGCCTAAGTAACAAGTGTACCGAGTGGACCTGGAGGTTTCGGACAAGGCCGTGGACTAGGAAACTCTGCTGCATGGACACAGTCTACTGCCAATCAAAGTGTAGCGGTCCCTAGAGCCTTCGTGATCACTGCAGAGGATGATCCTGATGCTGCTCAAGTGATTGCAGGTACCTTTACAGTTTATGATAATGTTGCACATACTTTAGTAGATCCTGGAGCTACACATTCTTTCATAGCTCAGAACTATGCCATGCAACATAACTGTGAGGATGACAAGCTAGAACACCCGATGTGGGTTAGATTACCAGCAGGTATTATAGTAAGGCTAGACCGTGTGTGTAAGGACGTACCCTTAGTATACGGCAAAGAAACCTTTCCTGCCCAACTTATTGTCATGAACATGGGAGGTTTTGATATAATCTTGGGCATGGATTGGTTGTCGAAGTATCTAGCAATGGTGGATTGCCGAGCTAAGCAAGTGACACTGACATCCACCGGAGATCGACCGATTATCTTGACTGGTATAGGGAGAGCTGCGACCACATGCAGTATCTCTGCTACTCAGGATTTTGGAATGAAGCAGAATGGTCCGAATGCCTTGTTGACCCATGTCTCGGGCGAAGAAACTCGGGATCCAACTCCCGAAGACATACTGGTAGTGAAGGAGTTTCCCGATGTGTTTCCAGAAGATCTACCGGGATTGCCTCCTGCAGAGAGGTGGAGTACACTATCGACCTAGTACCTGGAGTTACCCTTATCTCGATGGCACCTTATCGAATGGCACCAACGGAACTACAGGAGCTGAAGAAACAGTTGGATGATCTTCTTGAGAAGGGTTTCATTAGACCCAGTACCTCACCTTGGGGTGCACTGGTGTTGTTCGTAAAGAAGAAAGATGGTAGCATGCGGATATCGACAAATGAACAAGGTGACAATAAAGAACAAGTATCCATTGTCAAGGATTGATGGTCTCTTCGACCAGCTACAGGGAGCTAAGGTGTTTTCCAAGTTCGATTTTCGATCAGGTTACCATCAAATTCAGATTGCAGAGAAGGACATACCAAAGACTGCATTCCGCACTCGTTACAACCACTTCGAGTTCACAGTGGTACCCTTCGGGTTAACCAATGCACCAGCGGTGTTTATGTGCTTGATGCACTTGGTCTTGAAAGAGTTCCTTGACAAGTTTGTTGTAGTTTTCATCGATGACATCCTTATCTACTCGAAGGACAAAAAGGAACATGAGGAGCACTTGAGGATAGTTCTTCAAAGGCTACGGGAGAAGAAATTGTATGCCAAGTTCAGCAAGTGTGAATTCTGGCTTGGAGAAGTTTCCTTCCTCGGACATATAGTAGGAGGAGATGGGATTAAGGTATATCCCGCTAAAGTTAAAGCTGTTCTGGAGTGGGAGCCTCCTAAGAATGTGTCCGAAGTCAGAATTTTTCTTGGCCTTGCAGGATACTATCAGAGGTTCATTGAAGGTTTTTCCTTGATAGCCAGTCCCATGACAAAGCTATTAAGGAAAAAAGACCCTTCACTTGGAGTCCAGAATGTCAAAAGAGTTTCGAGGAGTTAAAAAATAAGCTAACCACAGCACCAGTATTAGCAGTACCCAAGCTGGGAGTAGAGTACGTGTTGTTCTGTGATGCTTCTGGTCATGGGTTAGGAGTTGTGCTTATGCAAGAAAGCCGGGGAATTGCATATGCCTCTAGGCAATTAAGGCCTCATGAAAAGAATTACCCGACACATGATCTGGAGATGGCAGCTGTAATTCTGGCGTTGAAGATTTGGAGACACTACCTGTTTGGAGAGAAGTACCGGATCTTCACTGACCACAAAAGTCTCAAGTACATCATGACTCAGAAAGAGCTCAACTTACGACAAAGACGTTAGGTCGAGCTATTGAATGATTATGATTGTACTATCGAGTACCACCCTTGAAAGGCTAATGTAGTAGCCAATGCCTTAAGCCGGAGACAACCAGACGAAGCCTCCACTACTTACTCGATGTCTGCACTCATCGAGTTAAGGAAGTTGGGAGCTGACCTGACAATTGATGATACAGGAGCCTTGATAGCACACATGAATGTCAAGTCCAATTTGAGAGGGTGGAATGTGGAATTAAAAGATGGAGATTCAGACCTTGTCAAGCTAAAAGAAGGAGTACGTAGCGGCAAAGAAGATAAGTTCCGTATAGCAGAAGATGGAGCGTTGATGGTTGGAAAACGGCTTTGTGTACCCAAAGTCGGAGACTTGCGCAACCAGATTCTGGAAGAAGGACATATGACCCCGTATGCTATGCATCCAGGAAGTACCAAGATGTATCAAAATCTGAGGAGCCATTATTGGTGGCCTCGTATGAAGAAGGATGTAGCAAAATACGTTGCAAGATGCATCACCTGTCAACAAGTGAAAGTGGAGCACCAAGCACCAGCTGGAAAGATGAGATCTCTCACAATACCAGAATGGAAGTGGGAGATGATCATGATGGACTTCGTGATAGGGTTACCAATGACTCAAAGGAAGCATGATGCCATTTGGGTCATTTTCGACCGTTTGACCAAAACCGCTTATTTTCTTCCAATCCGCCAGACCGATATCATGGACACTTTGGCGAGAAAATATGTTGCTGAGATTGTGAGACTGCATGGTAGACCCAAGTCTATAGTGTCCGACCGAGATCCGAGGTTTACCTCTCGATTTTGGAAGAGTCTACAAGAAGCGCTCGGTACTAAATTGAGCTTCAGTACTGCTTTCCATCCGCAGACGGACGGACAGTCTGAAAGGACTATCCAGACTTTGGAAGATATGCTCAGAGCTTGTGCACTCAACTTTAGTGGAAGTTGGGACAAGTATTTACCATTGGCGGAGTTTGCATACAATAATGGTTACCATTCTAGTATTGGTATGCCGCCATTTGAAGTCCTCTACGGAAGGAAGTGTAGAAGTCCGGTTTGCTGGGATGAAGAAGGACTTCGATTGATCGTTGGACCGAATCTGGTCAAGCAAACGGTTGATAAAATCCAGATAGTTAAACAGTGCATGAGAGTCGCACAGGATAGACAGAAGAGTTATGCAGACAAACACCGGCGAGAGATGGAGTATCAAGTTGGTGAAAAAGTTTTCCTCCGAGTTGCGCCATGGAAAGGCATAATCAGGTTTGGGAAGAAAGGAAAGTTAAGCCCCAGATACATTGGACCTTATGAGATCGTGGAAAGAGTCGGACCTTTGGCATACAGGTTGGCTTTACCTGAAGAGTTGTCACGCATTCATAACGTATTCCACGTCTCGATGTTAAGGAGGTACCGATCAGATCCAAGTCATATAGTGACACTGGCAGAAGTTGAGATAGCAGAGGATCTGACGTATACAGAAGTGCCGGAAAAGATCCTTGCACGAGAAGTACGACAGTTAAGGAAATCCACCATTCCCATGGTAAAAGTCAAGTAGAGTAAGCATTCAGCTAACGAATCCACATGGGAAGTTGAAGAGCACATGCGAACGCAGTACCCGTATCTCTTTAAGGAACCGGGATCGAATTTCGGGGACAAAATTCCTTAAGGGTGGAAGGCTGTAACAGCCCAGGTAAAATTTTACGTTTTACCGCGACCGTAATTCTTTTGTATAGTGATTTACCGTGAAGAATTAACATTTGGTAATTATTTCATGGTAAACCGAGCATCGGATTCCAATTCTGAGTCTCATTCCATACCCACAAGTTGGAATTTTCCGGATTGGTAAAAGCGCGAGAAGACGAGAATACCCATAGATTATTCTAAAAGCCAAAGAGGAACTGGAGGGCATAAAAGTCTTTTGCTAGCTTAGATTTTTCTGCTCACAGTAACTCCCAATAATTTTGCTCAATAATTAAAGTGGCCCGCACCTTTAATAGTTTTCCTTCTTTTCTTTCTGGTTATAAAAACTATAACTCCCTAAGCCTGTAAACAACGGAGCCACTGTCTGCTCAATCTCTACACCCAGGATAGCAACTCCCCAGTTTCCATATTTACAACATAAAAAAAAAAAAAACAACAAAGAAGCAAACCCAGCCCCTAAAACGACGTCACACACCGGCCACCATCACCTCCACTGCCGCCACCGCGCGCAACGCCTCCCGCCTTTCCTTCTCTTTCCAGCACCTCCATCGCCACCACTAGGACCGCACACGCCGCCGTTGCCTGCAACCCCTCCTTCCTTTCTCTTCTCCGTTCGCGCTGCAGCAGCCACCGGAAGGGGCCGCGACTCCTCACACCTCGTCAGCCGCTCCTCGCTGCCGACGCCACCACGCCTGCCGTCGCCGCCGCCGCTGCTAGGTGAGCAGAACGGTTGTTGAAGACGACCCGGATAAGAAGGTCGCGGGTCGAGTCCAACCCGGATGTGTGAGTGGATCAGGCAGACCGGGTGGGCCGACTCGCGGGTCGGGTTGACGGTTCGGGTCAGCACTTGGGCTTGCTTTGGCCTGGGCTCTGCACCTGGGCTTTGTGCTACTTGGGTTTAATAACTTGGACCAGGGCTTGGTCTGACTAGCCCAGTCTGAAAATAATAGAGAAAATAACAGTATTAATACGATAGAATTTATTATATACGTACACATATACATATAAATATATACATATATATTCTGGAGGTATAATAATAAAAATAATAGCAAACATGCAGTACCAAGTATTAAATATACAAAAAAATAAAAAAAATTAATAATAATGATAACTATGGTACTACAAAATTACGGAAAATAGACAATTATACATGCATATCATTTTGTGTGCATTCACGTGATTGTATGTTAATACATCTAGGTGAAGAGAATGAGAACATGGACTTGGAACCCGAGGGCAAAATTCCCGAGGAATTCATCAACTAAGGTGAGGACAAGTAATTGTTAATATGCTGCCCGTTATACCGAGTTATGGTTTGATGATGCTTTGTCGTATATGCCTTGTTGTGAATAATTTTGTGACTGTGAATGGTTGATGGAATGTGTACTGTGTTGATATTCTGGTTGTTATTGTTGTGCTATGAAATATGAAATGAGTGCCTGGTGTACTAGAGTTGTGATTAAGATTGTTTAGATGAGTTGAGAGGCAGAGTGCCCACTCGAATAAGTTATGAGGACTTAAATGACCATGAGTAATAATAACAGTATCACCTCGACAGTTAGATAGTCACAGTTAAATGTTGGTACGGCCAGATGGTAGTCATCTTGAGAATTGTGTTATGATTTGATTTATAGAAGGGAGGACTGCGGGACTGCCGGCCGAGGACTGCGGGACTCGGCTATTGTGATATTTGTGATTTGAGATGTTATAGTTTAACGGGGAGTACCATGGGGTTAGCTAACCTGGCTACCAGGCACGGCCAATATTTAATTTGTAATAGGGGCCCTGTTAATAAAATTTGGACTAGTCTAACAGGTTAGTTGTTAGGAAAGATAACCGGGGAGTGTAGATTCAGGTTAATGTTATGTCTCTGTGTTGTATTAATTGTTCTAGGTAACTTGGTTATAATGGATGCCTGTATATTAATTATTACTTGTGGATTTTACCCGGTGAGCACTTCGGACTCACCCCTTACTACGTGACTCGGTCACGTAGATTGATTTGCTTTTAGTACAGGAACGTGCCAGGCAAGCTGCGGCGTACCCTCTGCCAGACCCAGATCCATACTCCGCTGCATCTTTCATTTGTGGTGTGCTGTTGTTATTTTCAAGTCTTCTGCTGCTGTTGTGTGACTCTTGCTTCTGTTGTTGGTTGCTGTTGAGACTACTTTTGTAATAATTATCCCCGTGCTCGGGTGACGTGTGTGGTTTGCTATATTAAGCTATGCTTGGGTTTGACTCTATTGTATGACTTGGTTGTTGTTATTCCAGTAATAATAATATGACCACGTGTTTACCGTGATTAATGGTAAATACGGGTCAGGTTGCTTCATTTAAAAGCTTGGAAATAAAAAAAAATAAACAATAAAATTAATGAATTCAACTTGGAAAAAATTATTTTTGAACCTTTTTTCAACTATATGAAATCTTTTAGTTTCTTTAGCATTCTTTTTTTTTATTATTTCTCTATTTTTCTTTGTATTGTATTTATTTTTTTCATATTTTTTTTACTTTTCATTGTATTAGTCGTTTTTTAATTCTTAGAATTTTATATTATTTTTTCTGTTTAATTTTTTTGCATTCTCGCTTTCTTTTTTGAAAAAGAATCAAATTTTCATTAATTTGTTTTTTCATTGTATTATTTTTTATTTTCATTGTATTTGTTTTTTTTATTTTCAAGTTATATATATTATTTTCTTCTTTTCATTGTATTAGTTTCTTTAATTCCCCAGAATTATATATTATTATTCTGTTTAATCATGTAATGGCCCGGGTAGAATTTATGTTTTTACCAGGACTGTAAAAAAAACTTTGTACAGTAATTTACCTAATGAAATTAATCTTGGGTAATTATTTCAGGGTAAATTATGCATCGGATTCTGAAACCGACCCTTACCCCATGTTCCCAATTTTTCTCCAGATCTTTCGGACCAGAGTTGGTATTATTCGGGTCCAGGAATCTTAAGAAAAGTCAGGCTTAACCTCGAATTAACGGGCCAGAAATAAAGTCAAGTGGGTATAACAGATATTTTCTGGTCCAGACGGGACACGACTGCATGATTGAGTCACGCAACCGCCTCTTCCATGTGTTGTCCGTGACCTTCCTATGTAACCTGTGACTTTCTTCGTGTCTTCTTCAGCCAGTGCACACCATTTTTTTTCCATAACCCAGTATACACCATCACCTTGCTCCCCACTGCCGCACCTGCAAAACCATCCACTAGTGCAAACCACTACTCTCCCTTCCTTCACAAACCATACCAGAAAGAAAAGGAAAAAAAGAAAACAAAAACCACATACACACCCTACACGCCGTCGTTTCAGCAACCCACCCCCATCTTTTTTTTTCTCCACACCAGCACCGACCACCACAGCCGCGTGCCGCCCGTCCCTTTTTCTCGTCACTGCCGCGCGTCACTCGCCGTAGACACCATCATCCCGCGCCACCATCGCCGACCAGTCGAGGCAGGCAAAGGCTAGCCGCCGTCTTCTCCTTCCTCTCTCTCGCGTCGCCACCAGCGAGAGGAGGCTCACAACAACCCGACGACGCCGGCCTTCCTCCTACCGCGTGTCCTCGAGCCGTCGCTTCCACCGCCTGCAGTAGTCGCCGCCGAAGCCACCCCTGCAAGTCCCACGTCTCGTCGCGCCGCCTGTAGCCGTCGTCCTCTCTTCGGTACGTGGGTGAGTAACCTGGTACCACTTTTTGTAGATGGGTCGAGCCAGACCCGGTTGTGCAAAGGTAGACCCGCCCGTGTTCGGGTCATGGACCGGGTCACGCCTTTGAATATGGGTCAGGCTTAGGGCTGGGTTGTTAATGGGCCTGGATTAGTGGGCCTGGGTTCTAGTATGGTTGCACCTGGGCTGTTATGGGGTTAAACACTGGGGTTGGGCTTGGACCTTGGCCCAGTCCGAAATAATAAAAAAAATAATAGGAAATAAAAACTGGAAAAAATATAAATATGATAACAAATAAATATATATGTAATATGGATTGGATGTTTTCTGGAAATAAAATAATAAATAGTAAGTGGTTATATCTTGTGAAAATTAACGGAGTAATTACCCTATAATAACATTTTCAAGGGATTAAGATAATTATAACATGATTATTAAATATTATGGAAATGTTATACCAGAAAATTTTCTTTATATATAGACATATGTGATTAATTTCTAGGAAGATTATTTTATAATAGCTAATACCTTTGATATATGTTACGATAATTATTTTTGAGAAGAAATATATATAAGTACGTTAGTATTTGAAAAATTATTTTATGATAAGTATATTTTTGGAAAATATGGTAGAAAAGTATATACATGGTATACGATTATATTTGTGATGATAAATGAAATAAGTGCTTTAACACAATATTATTTTGGGAACATATATATGGTCAATAATAATTATTTTAGAAAGTACATACTTATGAAATAAATAAGGAAAGGGTATTATTAAAATATATACCGAAATAATAACCGGGTATAAATACAAAATGGTATTTTGACACAGGAATAATAAATGGTGAATGACGATGATAACGGGGTTTCACCGGGACGTTACGAACCAGTTTAGGTTTTATTTTTACGATATAGCATCATTTTCATTTATGTGTATCTTATGTGAGTATATGCTATTGTTTGCTATTTAGGAGCTGATAACGAAAAGTATCCCGAGGAACCGGAGTCGGGACAATTTGAGGACTTCCAAGAGTAGGGAAATCGGCTAAGGTGAGGATGGATAACCTTTGATATGTTGCACATGATACTGTGTTTGTTTTTCTGTGATTATTTTGCCTGATTGAACTGCTGAGCCAATTGAGTCTGATTGTGGTATTACTGCTGTGGTTGCTGATTTGTTGATTGTGAATATACTGATATAATGAGATAATTGGATAATTGGAAGTTGTGTTGACGACTTATTTGTCACTAGGAAAGTAGTGATACGACTAGATGGTTAGAGACTGTTTTGTGGTGGCTATGATCTGGGTTACTTATGATAAGCATGTCTATGCTTGGGATGTCTATCCCGTGATTATATTTTTGGGATGTCTATCCCTGGGATCTATATTTTTGGGATGTGGATCCCTGGGTTCTCTTGGATTGATCTAGCACCCGGAACATGTTAATAACCAGGTACGACCCTAGCTTGTCCAGTGACAGGGCCCCGAAAGATAAAATTGGTAATAATAAATATTTTTTTGGTCTTGGCTCAGTTATTTTCTGGTTGTTTCTCTGTTATGTCTTTTGCTGGAATTTTACTTCGAAATTATTGTATTTGCCTGCATATTACTGTTTATCCTTCATCGGTGAGCACTTCGGACTCACCCCTCGCCTGCGGGGTTTCATCCCGTAGGATGAGTTGTTCGTAAGTTCAGGTACGTGGTTCGACCAGCTGCTGTTTCTACTCCACCATACCCCGGATCCATACCTCCGCTGCATCTCATTCTAAGTCTTCCGCTGCTGATATTTTATATATTGTTGTATCATGTATTATATGTTTCTGCTACTGCTGTTTGTTAGAACTCATGGTTCATTACAGGTTTTGATAATTGACAAACCAACTCCAGATCATGACAAAGATGAAGCAAAAAGAAATGATGTCAAACCAATCCTCAAAGAAAATGAAACCAATCAAGAAGCAAAGGATCAAAGTAAATGAGCACAAGAATTGAAGAGCCAAAGAAAGAAGAGTTAGATTCATAAATTGTACAAGGTATAACACTCAACTCTTCTTGGACATTGGCTCAAAATAAAATGAATTTTGCTCATGCATAACATAACATATTTCCAAGCATAAAAATGTTTTTCGAGCAATGAACATCGATGTCCCAATTTTGAACATCGATGTCCTGCCTTGAAACCAAGCTTTCGAGAAGGTTTCTAAGCTTTGAACATCGATGTCCAATATTGGAACATCGATGTCCTGCACTAAAATAATTTTTCCAAAAGTAGGCAGTAGTTTATAACATCGATGTCCAATTTCTGAACATCGATGTCCTCATGACCGTTATGCTTAAAAATTGCTTTGAAGAGTTTGAACATCGATGTCCTATTTCATAACATCGATGTCCTATTGAATCTGGTTTTAAGATTGTTTTGGGAATGTCCAAAACATCGATGTTCAGCTATGGAACATCGATGTTATTTGGTCTCGGGTCTTGGACAATGTCTTGTGGAACATCGATGTCCTTCTGGCCAACATCGATGTTCTAGTGACCGTTAGCCCAATAATTCATATTCACTGGCCAGGACATCGATGTCCACCTTTACAACATCGATGTCCATATGACCGTTGGACCAATAATGCATACTCAAAGGCTAGAACATCGATGTCCTGACTTGCAACATCGATGTTCAGCCGACAAGAGCAGACATACTTTTCACCTTTCCATGCTACTTTGTTTAAAGATGTTTTGAATTGATCTTCCAACGGTAATACATGTTTTTAACCTTATAAATAGAGCATTTAGGTCTCTGTTTTAAAGTAATCAACTCTCTACATTCAAGTATTCATTCCATACATTCATCAAAAATCTTTATTGAGCCAATATCCTATTGAGGATTTGAGAGTTGCCTTTTAGAGCTTAAATTCTGTAACTCATATCTACTCTTGTGAGAGTTTTTTGTTTGAGTGATTGTATTGTTATACACCTTAAGGGAGGTTAGTTCCCTTGTTAAGATTCATAGGAAGAGGGTATATCTTCTTGTGTGAGAAGTCTTGAAGTGAGGTATCTTCAAGCAAGAGATTAGAGTTTCTTGTGACTAGAACTCTAGGTTGTAACGGTTTGTTAAGCACCCGTAAGCTTAACGTAGATAGTGGAATCTTCAAGAGAGTCTCTTGAAGGACTGGATTAGCCACACAAGTAGTGTGTGTGTGAACCAGGATAAATTGCTTGTGTCCTTCATTTGTTTTAATTCCGCACTTAGTTCCTGCTTATTTCGTTTTAATTCGATAAACGCTATTCACCCCCCCTCCAGCGTAGGGTTATTGTTCTAACAATTGGTAGCGGAGCCTAACTCTCTGAAAAACTTAACCGTTTGAGAGGAAACTTTCTATGGCTTCTTCAAATTATTTGTATGCAGGAATCACTGAAGGACAATCCACTACCCGTGCATCGTTCTTTGACGGGACAAATTACGCATATTGGAAGGAATGGATGAGAATCTTCATCCAAGCCAATAATTTCGCAGCTTGGCTGGTGATAAAGAATGGTGTTCAAGTTCCAACAAGGACGGAAGCAGGGTACAACGAAGATGACATCCAGAGAATCGAAAACCACTCCAAGGCGATACACATGCTCCAATGTGCGGTCAATCCGAATGACTATCAAATAATCTCGCGCTGTGCAATAGCCAAGGAGATGTGGGAAATGCTGGGAGTCATCTATGAGGAAACCGATAGCAAGCAAGATGAGACTGTCAACCTTTGTTTCATGGCAAAGGAAGAATCTCCGGAAGAGGTAAGTACTTCCTATTCGAGTGATGATTATACATTTGAAGAGCTGCAAGATGCATTTAGTGAACTGTATAGTAAATTCATTTCTGTCTCAAATGTTAATAAGAACTTAAAGAAACAGAACAAGACCTTAGAAAATAATGTAGAATTATTATCACATGACAAGGATAAATTATCTAGTGAAATTGATAAGCTTGAAAAGGATAATAGGAAATTATCAAATGATAAGGAAGAGTTATCAAGTAAAATTGATAAGCTTGAAAAAGAAAAACATGCTCTTAATAGTTCTTGCAATGAACTTAATGAGAAGATATCCTCTAATGTATGTGCTTGTGTTGTATTGGGAAAAGAGAATGAGTCTCTTAAGTCACAAGTTGATGATTTAAAGAAAACATTAGAGAAATTTACAAATGGCACAGATGGTCTTAATCTTCTCCTAGGACAACAAAGGAGTCCAACACAAAAAGAAGGATTAGGTGCATCTCATGTATCAAATGATGTCAAACCTGTTGTGCATAATGCTAAGACATATAAACTCGATGCCTCATTCTCTACTCACCATACTACATCACATGAACGTGCTAAACCACTTGCACATAACACAAGATCACACATTCATCACAGAAGGTCATATGCTCAAAATGCCAAACCAAATGCAAGTAATGGAAGAGCTCACTATGCTAAATTGTATGCTTACAATGTTAGATCAAATGCTAATGTTGCAAGACCACATGTACATAGCGCTAAAAATGAAAGTTCTCATTTTACTAAATCTAGGAAACATGTGACTCAATTTAGAGAAAACAAGATTATACCTAGGCAAGATAAGTTAAGTAGAGATTACAAACATAGACAAAACAACAACTACTATCAACCTAAGAGAATGCATAATCCTAATGTTATTTGTCACTATTGTAATAGGATAGGACACATTGCCCCGGTATGTTTTACTAGGCACAGACATTGGGCACAAGATGAGGACCATCATCGCCATGTTTCTAACCACCAAGGACCCAAAAAGATTTGGGTACCAAAATCCTTTTGATTTGTTTTGCAGGTATGCTTGAAGGCATCAAGTGTACTTTGGTACCTTGATTGCGGATGCTCCAAG
>JAKUCV010000080.1:0-26138 GCA_028386065.3 Turnera subulata | reverse complement strand
TTTTTTGAAATCAATATATCGTCTCATATTTACTTCCCACAAAGAAATACATTATATGCCAAAGTGATATACCCATTATATATACCATAATAATTATTTCCAGAAAATATTTAATTGTAGTTATGTATATAGGTTTGTATTATTTTTTTTAAATCGGGTTGGGCCTTGAATAGTTTGAGCCCGACCCACTGCATGAGCTCAACCCAGCAACCAGGTACAGCCCACACAGCAGGTCAAGTGGCCCAATCTCTCACAGGCCCAACTCCAAATCCAAGTCCATAGGAATTTTGCCTTGACCCGCCCACGCACCCGTTTGAGAAACGGGTTGCTCACCTCAAGAATCCATCAACATCAACCTAAGGGCAGCACCATCTCGCCGGGAGGAAGGAAATCACAACCCCAGCAACTCGACTCACCGGCCACCACACCTTTCGGTCATCAACAGCTCGCCGACCACCATGCATCCCAGCGGATCTAAACCACCCAAACAACACCGGCCAGCTCGCCACTGCCCGGAAGCCCCACATCCCGGCTCAAACAACACACGCCACAACACATTCAAGATCGATTAGCAACATCCCCAAGGAAAACAAAAGAAAGGAAACAAAGAGAAGAGAAGAGAAGAGAAGGGAGGCGCGGTCAGACATACCCGTCTTGGCCTCGTCGACGGCGGCAGCAAGCGAACCCAGCGACCTGCTTCTTGCCTTCACGGACGGCGACAGCGGCGGCAATGAAGGGAGAAGGAGAGGTTGCAGGGGGAGGAGGCAAGAGTGGCGGTCGTTGGCGAGGGAGAAAGGAAGGGAAAAGGGAGCGGTCCGGTGGCGGCGACAGTGAGAGGCAGGGAAAGAGGGAAATGGGAAAGAGAGAGAGGAGGAAGAAAAGTGAAGAGGAAGAAGAGAAGGGAGATGGAGGTGGTATCGGTGGTGGCGGTTGTGAGCAGGGCAGGGAGAAAGAGAACGAGAGGAAAAGATGGGGAGCAGAGAAGTGGTGTGTGGATTTCGGGAAGGAGAAGAGAAATTAAGGAAAAGGAAGGGGAAGAAAACAAGGAAGACAGGGGGACCGGTTGATCACGGGGAAAAGTAAGAAAAGAAGGAGGGGCTCCGGCGGCTGAGGAAAGAAAATGAAGAAGAAAAGAAAAGAAAGGAGAAAAGAAAGGAAGGGAAGGAAAAGAAAGAAAAGAAAGAAGAGAGGTGGGGCCCGCGCGGCTGAAGGAAAACCCGGGAAAGAGGAGAAATGTAGCCGGGAAAGAGGAAGAGAAAGGAAAGAGGAGAAAGAAGAGTGGCTCGGGGCAAGCCTCATATGGCCGGTCCGGATTCTCGCGTCGGAATCTCGTAGACACAGGGATACTCCCGTCTTTCCGACAAATCCCGTCCCGAGTCCAAAAATATGACTTGGGCTCGGAAAATCCGATTAATCCCCCTGAACGTCGTCCAACTCTCGGAACTGAAAACCGAGGCTCGGTTAGTCAGAAAGACACTCCCGAGCGTGGGAAAACTCTCGGTTTCGAAAAACGACTACCGATTTACCTCGAATTAATTACCCGAGATTAATTCAACAGTAAATCACGGTAAAACGACTTCTACAGTCCCGGTAAAAATCAAAAATTTTACCCGGGCTGTTACATATGTTCATTGACAAGTCAAGTCACACTACAAAATTGCAAAAAAGTTTAAATGTTGCGTGGAAATAAAAATAATGTTGTGGTGTAGATAAAATCATGTCTTACATATTGGCGTGATCGACACTAGATTAATGTGCACAAAACAGAAACATTTTTTTAAGATTAAATGACAAATTATGTCCCTTCACTTAGTCGATTTTAGTATTTGTGTCCCTTCTCTTTTAATTTGAAAAATTTTGTCCCCAAACTCAATAAAAACCGCACAATGTCATCGGCTTCCTGGGCTGTAGATCTCCCCCACCGCATCCTGGTCACAAGCCTCTGCTTCATCGGCTTCTTCACCGCCCTCCACGTCAACAAGATCAATGTTGGGCCCTAATCTCCAAAATAGGTTTTTTGGTTTTGTTATCGTGATCTCTTTAGCTTTTTCTTTTTCCCAAAAGTTATTCTCCTTAAAGGGAAACAAACAAGTGAATCTTTTCCCTTTTTAAACAATTTTAGTCCATTTTAAACTCTTTTTCTTTTAATATTTTTTTCCGTAACAAGTTCTTTTTTTTCCTTTTAAACAATTTTAATCCATTTTAAACTCTTTCTACTCTATTTTCGTAACAAGTGATCTTTTCCATTAAACAATTTTAGTCCATATAAAACTCTTTCTCTTTTATTTTCTTAACAAGTGATCTTTTAAACAATTTCAGTCCATTTAAAACTCTTTCTCTTTTAATGTTTTTTTTGTCTAAAGAAGTCCATAGAAAATAATGAACAATGCACGGGTCTTTTTAGCTGGATTTTGAACCATTTTTTTTTCTTTACTACATTTTATTTGGAAATAATAAATTCAAAAAATATAAAATAGGAAGAGGAAAAAAATAAAACAATAAAAAATTTTGAACTAGTCAACCCCACAGGACACATGTCACTTTTTTATTAGTTTACTTGTTATTTCCATCCGCCTATCGGTTATAACATGTAAATTGTACAACATTAAATGGTTTTTATCACGTTAGGGGACAAGAAATAGAAATTGGAATGTGTAATTAATCATGAGTCCGGGATTGGGACCGGAGAGACACTTATGAACCCACTAAGCTTATTAAAAATAATAAATAGAAAATTGATATTAATGAGAATGAAATAGAATTGTTTCTTAAGGCTATGTAATTAATCCGCAAAATAGCTGTGTAAGCCGCCGCTCTTCCCACAGCTATTTCTGCCGCCGCTCTTTGAACAGCAATTTGGCCAGAATAAATAAATTCCAGAAAACATTTGTTTTGGTAGATATGCCTTTGTCCATTACTGATGCTGTAGACTGTAGTGTAATCCGGTTTTGGGCTAGATTAAAAAAAAAAAAATGGAAACCCGGTTGGATTTGCGTTTTTTGTTTTTAAAATATGATGTTGTGTTGGTCCATATCCAAAACTTGATGTCTATCTCCGAAAGGTCTTTCCAAAAAGATTAACGCACCATGTTTTTACTATGCGGATTAAAATTTAATGGTTTCTGCCACGCTCCTCTGATTGCTTTCTTTCATGCTCCATAAATTCTGATCCACACAAGCTCTTGCTCTCAACTCAACAAAGCAGCATAAAAACCAATACAGTTCGGTCTTAAGTACTTAATTAATTAGTTGATTAATTATCACAAACACAGTTCATTACCAGGTTGAGAATATGTCTCCTCCCCTCTCGGCAATTCTTTCATCCGACCAACAGGCAACACCTGCTGTTGATCGCGAATGTGCAGAGTATCATCCCACAATCTGGGGTGACCAATTCCTCGAACACTTCACTGATTCAAGGGTAATAAACTGTATATGTTAACGTATATATTTTAGTAGGTGGCATGCAGCCTATATATATATATATTTCGTCTTTATTGAATTCTTTACTCTTGGCTATTGCTTCTTTGTAGTCGTCATCTGATACTTCAATCCAAGAACTTGAAGAGATGAAACAAGAAGTGAGGAAAATGCTAACAGACAATACAACTAAGAATGCCAAAAAGCTATGCTTGATTGATGCAGCGCAGCGCTTAGGTGTTGGATACCATTTCACTAGTGAGATAGAAGCTGAGCTACTAAAAATGCCCCATGATGACTCCAAGGGTGACATTGATGATCTTTATACGGTTGCTCTCAGGTTTCGATTACTAAGGCAGCAAGGGATTAATGTTTCATGTGGTATGTACGTACGTTAGCTTGTTAATAATTAGTTTGAAGGAAGGTTTCAGGCATCCTTAACTAGGGATGCAGCAGGCCTACTAAGTTTATATGAGGCTGCACATCTTGCCATAAGAGGAGAAGATATCTTGGACCAAGCCTTAGACTTCGCCACCACAAACCTGCGCTCACTGCTACCTTCTTTAAGCCCTCATCTCGCTCAAGAAGTGAACCTTGCCTTGAACCGCCCCATTCGCAAATGTCTGCCAAGGTTAGATGCAAGGCAGTACATCGATGCCTATTCAAGAGATGAATTCCACAATGCAACGTTACTGGCGTTTGCCAAGTTGGATTTCTCCATCTTACAACAAATGCACCAAAAGGAGCTAAGTGGCATCTCACAGTAAGTTAATTTGATGTTTACTTCCAATATGAAGTTTCATGAATCGAGGAGGTTATATGGTTATGTAATATCTGCATGTCTGATATATTCAGGTGGTGGAAGGATTTGGAGATTGCATCAAGACTGCCTTACGTAAGAGATAGAATTGTGGAATTGTATTTCTGGATAATGGGAGTTTACTTCGAGCCCCAGTATTCCCTTGGAAGAAAGATATTGACCAAAGTCATTGCAGTTATGTCCCTTGTTGATGATACTTACGATAACTACGGTACTACCCAAGAACTTGAGCTTTGGACAGAAGCCATCCAGAGGTCAATTATTCTATATGTAGTACCTAATTCCTGACTGATATTTAAAACGAATATACTATAGAAATTGATTTAATTACTTGAATGTGTGATCATATTATCAACTAAAACTGGAGTTTATACTTGATTATGTTACTATACATTTTCAGGTGGGACGTTAGGGTGAAAGATGAGCTTCCAGCAAACATGAAAATAGTTCATGGTATACTTATTGATCTCTACAACGAGATTGAAGCCGATATTAGCAAAGAAGGAATGCCACCCTATGCTATACACTACGCGAAAGAAGCAGTAAAGCGAAACATGTTTTTTTTTATTTAGTTTGTTTCTTATTTTGAATTTAGTGGGATTAGTTAGCCTTGCAACGTACTAGTCGGTGTATAGATTAATTGGTTTTAATTATTTCTACAAACAAAATTAGGTGAAGAGGTCAGTGCGATACTACTCTGCAGAAGCAGAATGGCGGAGTAGAGGGTATGTACCAACAGTGGAGGAGTACATGGATGTGTCCTTAGTGAGTTGTTGTTATCCACTGCTTACAATAACTTCGTTCCTTGGCATGGGGCCACTAGCCACAGTTGAAGCCTTTGAATGGGCAGGCAAAGATCCTAAGATCATAAAAGCTTCCTCCATTATCTGCAGGCTCATGGATGACATAGCCTCCCACCAGGTATAGTGTACATTAATTAATCAACCTTATAATTGTATATGCGTCTTAATTAATTGACACACACACACACACATATAATATATATATGTCTGCATGCAGTTTGAGCAACAGAGGGACCATGTAGCTTCGAGCATCGAATGTTACACAAAGCAGCACGGCACTTCATCAGAGGAAGAGATAGTGAACATATTCAGGGAGGAGATTGCAAATGCATGGAAGGACATGAACGAGGAGTGCCTCAAGCCAAACGTTGTGCCTATGCCTCTCCTTGAGCGTGTTTTGAACTTTGCTCGTGCAATGGATGTAATATACAAGGATGGCGATGGATACACTAATCCTCATCTTGTCAAGGACTATGTTGCCTCCGTGCTCAAGCACCCAATATTTTAAATAGCGTGTCTCTTTTTATATGTTCCTATATATATTCATCTTCATGTAATTGTTTATGCCTGGTTAATTTGGAATTCCTACTGCTGATCTGTATGGTGTAGCTAGCGCGGCTATAGTCCTGTCGCTTTTCCTCAATTTGTAAATGATCACGACCCATGTAATATAGAATGCCAAAGAATAATCTCAATGGATGCATTCGTTTGGATCAAAATCTATCAAGATAAGCTTCTCTCGTTTTTTGATGAATACTGCTAGCTTTCATTGATTAAGTTGCAGAATTAAGAACATCATGTATGGCTAGATCGAGAATGGCTCTAGGAGCCTCCTCAACATAGACCTGAAAATCAGCGTTGCTCCTTGCCATCTGGGCTAAAACATGAGCAACCTTATTGCCATCACGTTTAACATGCATAAAGGAAATTGTCCTAAAATTTGCAGCCAGCTGCAGAATGTCAAAAGCTAGTGTACTAAAATAAGAAAAAGGAATTGATTGCTTCTTTGACTGCTTCTTTAGCGTCTCTTTTCGGTAAGATCTAGATAATTTTTTTTTGTTGGTGTTAACTCATTTGGTTCTTCCTCCTGCAGGAGCTCTAGCTTCTTTGCATTCTGAATTGCCAGGGATTTTGCATCCCCAAGAATAGTCTCCACATGTAATCTGTTTCTTCTCTCACATTGATAGAAAATATGTTCTTTTTTTTTTAGAGATAGCTTAGTAATTATATCTTCCCCAAATTGTAATGTAAATGATTCCATGCTTAGAAGAGCTATTTTTAACATCTAAATAAGAAAATGTTCATAAATTTATGGATTCAAACGATCTTTCGATTTTTGTTCAAATTAGGGGCACATTGAAAACTCATCAAAATTGTGCAATTCACACTTTGTTACCAAAACACACCATGTTAAAATATCAAGTCAAGTATGTCCACTTTATTTAAGATTTTGTTCCTCAAAAAATTAGAAGAGAAATTACATATAGACTCACACACGCCACCTCTCTCATCAATCGTTTATTCTTCATTCTCATCCTCTTATTCTCATAACACAACCTCACGCTGAGTTATGTATCACAATAAAAATTCAATTTATACAATGTTAGGCGAGTTCCAACTCAAAAAATTTATACGAAATCGAAATTGATGTCATTGGTGTGAGATGTTCATCGAATCAAAAGTTACGGCGACTAAAGATTTGTGTCACGATCGACCTCTACTTGTGGATAAAGCTACATGTATAAAAATTTCTTTGTAATGCAAAAAAAGCTTTTGAGATCGAACAATCAAAGGATCCCCAAATGATCAAAAGACTTAATTGTGATAGCTTCCTCCAATCTTTCTACCTCGCAACGAATTATGTAAGGAAACAAGAATAAAAAAACTAGCAAGCCAAAAGATCATTTTCTCACGGAATGAAATCCCTTGGTAAACGTAGCACGCAAATGCTCTTCCATTCGACAAAAAAAAAAATGCTCTTCCATCTTCCGTCAATTAAAAAAAAAAGCTCTTCCATCAACATCATATCTCCAATGTTAAAGTAAAAATCATAGATAAATAATAAAATCGCCCATAATTAATTGTGCTGGTTGTTGACAAAAAAAGGTTAAAAAGCATTGGGACCAAGCTCGATATGGGAGATAAAACATGATGCCTCTTATGGATTTTTTCACAATTATATATTCAACATGATTTGTTTGTAAAAGTACAGACGCAAATGAGCACTCAACTTATTGGATTGCTTAATTGTATTATTAGTATGGCTGTGGCCATGGTGGTTAGCAAGTTGAGACAAGTGAAGATTAAATTGTTCTTTTTGAAAAGAGAAGGGAGGAGGTGAAACAAATAGCTGTGCATTCAAAAGTGGAGGATGACAGGGGTTGGAAACACATGCATCTCGGGGTTAGATGACTTGGCTGGGACTAGATAAGTATTTTGGGGTTAATTGAAAAAGATTCGACTAGCTATCTAAATTTTGATTTCATTTCATTTCAAATTACAAGTTTCATCATTTTAATTAGAAATCCGTCATTTCCGTCAAGGAAGTTAATTGAAAAACATGGAAAACGTAAAATTTAAATGTTATTTAACTATAATATAAAGTTTAAAGGATTACTTAACTATAATAGAAAATTTAGATGAATAAACTTTAGATTTACCTTCTACTTATTTGAGATGAATGTCCATCGAGATTTATTTTTTTGCATAGGAGATAAGATGAAGATCATAAGTATTGGGTACACATACTGAGATTTCGTTATTAAGAAACATCATGCACCCCTGTTTTAATAATCCATACACTTTGTTGTTATCTTACAGATGGAAAAGTATTTAGAATGAACGAAATGATTAAAATCACAGAGATCAAAAATTCTATGGGAAAGATAACAGTATTTCTTTTTTATGGAAGAAAAATAACATTATTTCAAATAATGTTATCCCACCACATCTAAAAGAAAATAAAAGGAAAGTGAGCCTTATATGGTTTTCAACTACTCTGGGCTAGAGCAAAGGAAATAGATAGGCTCTCGTGCACATGAGGGGTTGGGCTTTTGGTGGATGTATTTTTGATTGATGACTCGTCTTTCAGTTTTTTTTTTTTTTTGGTTAAAACAGGGGCTCAAAGGCCTTTTATTTCATTAACCAATGTTTACAACTTGGGAGCAGAGGCTCCAACCAAATCCTTCAATAGGAGCGAGCTAATCTCTATACATGACTCGTCTTTCAGTTTTAATATACACAAATTAATCACTTTTCAAAAAAAAAAATCCACTGATTAATCTTGGTGTAGGTGGATTCTTAATTTCTTATTGATTTTGGTCTGGGTTTTTTTTCTTCTTCTTTCTTTTTTTTCTTTTCTTTTTTGATGCATCTGGGTTTTGTTTCGCCTCCTTTTTATTCCGCATGCCCTATATTCTTATATATTTGTATTTTGCTAAAGTACGAAAGCTGCACTGTTTATTGTTAACATAATAGAGGAGGACTAGAAATGAAAGAGAATCATAAAATCGCGAACAAAAGGAAGACTTTGGTTTACTAGGAGATTTGAAAATTAATTCTTAGTCCCGTTTCTAATGTGCTTTTTATGAAATTTGGTGGATTCTTAAACGCATCAAACAAAATCTAGTTCTGATGTGTTAGATTTTGTCTGCTATCTGATGATCAGCTCTACAGCCATAAGTCATATAGGACGCCGACCTACTACTAAATTAATGTGGGATGAGTTAGCACTGACTGGGCAAAAACAAAAAAATTGAAAAATTCGCTTTCAAAATCTAACGAAGGAATCAACTAAGAATAAAAATCTTTTAAACAATAATTTTTAAAGCAAGCATAATGAGTTATTTTTAAAAATGGAGTCCATAACGTGTAACCTTCATCTTCTGACAGCAAGTTAAATAAAATAATCCTATGAAGAAAAAAATAAAATGAAAATAATCTCATTTATGTTTAAGTAATAGAATGTCTTGCATCATTCATTTAGCAAAAAGATTATAAAATTTCCGTCAAAGAACAAATAAAATTAAACAAAAAACTGGAATGCGACAAATTTTGCAAAAGGGGTGCACTGAACGGGGGCGGCTATGGACAAAGTTGGGAGTTCGGCCGTGAGGTCTTAGGTATGCAAGTTCTTTTGTATCAAAATTGGGCCACCTGTGCTTTTCAAACCCAAAATCACTAATTCTGCGAGTGATGGCATCAAGCCAATCGGGTAGTGTAGCCCAAGTTCGCAGTTTCTTACACTTAGCCTTGGTTTAATGTGGCAGGAGTAGGACTCTAGTGATGAGTTCAATACTGGAGAAATCTAATCATTCAAGGGCAATTATCATATCTCATGTGAAGTTGAACAGATCGAGTAAAGGCTATATAGCAGCAGAGAAATCAAAAAAGTATGATGCAATAGCAAACCCACAATAACTACCAAACATCAACTGATATTCAACTTCACTATAAATTAAATGCCATGATCAATAAGTATAAGCCCTATGGAGCTAATCATAAGTTCAGTTATATTTTCTAGAGAATGTATTCCCTTTAACATTACCACCCACCATTATCCTTAACCCCGACATGCTTCTGTTAAGGCACCTTTGCCAAATCTGGAAAAGGCATCATCCAAACATGGGATATTGCTCCATTTGCCAGAAAGGATTATAGCTCCCTGGGGCTTCTATTTTCCCAAATTGATCAAAACCTGTGCACACAAAGGAAGTAGAACAAATAGGTAAGAAAATTGTTGAAATTTTCAGCAATTGATTGCACGTGCTAGAAAATGACAACTGAAGCGTGACTGGTAGCAAAAACATAGCAGTACTAGATCAAGTTGAGCAATCAAGAGACATAGCAGTAGTAGATCAAGCTGAATAATCAAGAGAATCATCATCACAGTACCTATGTCAGGACTCTGAATGTACATATTGATATAGTCGGTCAAGGGCTGTGAAGTTTCATCCGGCTGGATGTCTTCTGGCTTTGTCATCTTATTTTTAGCAGACTCAACTTTAGTGTCTGCTTCAGCTTCTCCAAGGTTTGACTCTGCAGCTTGTTGCTTTCTTTTGGAACGAGCCCTCCTATTCTGGAACCAATTGTAGATGTTTGTTTCGGAAACTTGGCCATGTTGCGCAAGTTCAGCAGTTATGTCTTTGATCTTCTGCCTGCATGGAGTTGCATTGCATTGTTCAAAAAGGCGCTCCAGTATTTCAAGCTGCTCGGGTTTTGGGGTCCAACGCTGCCTAGAAGGGATCTTGTGGACACCAGATGGAAACAATGGATCACAGTATGGATTCCCCAGCCTCACCCCTAAATTAAAATAAAAAGAACCAAAGTGATAGTTTTAGAGACAGAGTAGAGCACCAACAATCATTTGATGGAAACACTACAACATACATAGACAACAACCAAGATGGCAGGCAATATCAATACCCTGTAAAACCATTGTGTTCATTAGCTATTCCTAATCTTCCATCAGCCTCAATACACAAAATTAAAATGGATACTAATTGCAGAAGATCATTTCCACTTGAATATTAAGCGAAATACCAAAGTTCAAGACAGCAAACTCAATAGTCAATATAAAACACAAACGATCAAACACATAATTATGCCCAAAACCCTGGTTACCTAAAACCCAAAACCTAACATTACAAAACAGAATCAAGAATGTCAAGAAACTTAGCCCAAAAACTTAATTGCCACTTCTAATTCACTCAGCCACAGAAAACCCATTAAAGAAATAAACAGAGAGAAAGCAACAAACCAGCTAATTCGGGCTTAGAAGACAGTTCCTTGTGCTTCTGGACAAGGAGATCACAAATAGTGGCATAAACAGAGATCTGCTTCCTCAGCATCTCCATCTGCTCATCAGTCATCAATTTCGCACCCAACCCATCAATTTCACACTTCCCCTCCTCCATTTTTCCACCACTTTCTTGTGCTCCTATCTCTGTCTTTTCTTGATCAACAGTGGTCCTATTCTACTACTACTATGACTTCATCTTAACCATTCCCCTATAAAACTCTTCTTTTCTTTTTCTCTTCACCTAATCATACTTCGCCTTTTGAAAACACTCAACCACTCTTCCTCAAACAAAAGACACAGGCATATATATGCCCCCTGCTGGGACTTTTGAACACACAGCAGTAGAGTTCAAGTAATGGAGAGAGTAAAAGAGGGAGAGACTGACAAAGTGGGAAATATTGATGCATTGGAAGAAAAGGCAAGTTTGGCGTAGTTTAGCAGAGGAAACGCGCATGTTAGAAGTGATTGGCGGATTTCGCGCGTTATACTTATACATTAAAGAGAAGAAGATTTTGTTTCTTTTTCTCAAAAAACATGCGTGCTTTTTTTTGGCAACTACAAGAATTAGTTTATTTCTTTGGTAACTACTAAAAGAACTGCCTTCCTTTTTTTGCCATCTTAAGCCTCCACTGTATTTATGTGTATTGAAGTATATATATGAAATTCAAAAAACAGTATATATATGAAATTCAAAAAACAGTGTACATATATGGAAAATAATTTCGCAACAGGGTACAATGTTAAAAACTCATTAATTCAGTTAAATGTTGGAACCAACCAATCAGTTTGTATTTGTTACTAAATTTAGGTCAAGCTTCTTTCCAAATGTTTCTTAGAAATATGTGTATCATAGTCACGATGTGATAATTTCAATTTCAAAATCAACAAGGATAATTTATGACAAAATAAAACGATGTCATTTGTGATGCATGACATATATGGCAGTTAGGGTAACATGATAAGATTTCCTGAGTAAGGTACTATTGTTTTCTTTTTTACACAACTCTACATTGTTTAATTTTTCGGCAAGTACACTAAAATTGTTTTAAAATAGCATCAATACCGCAGTGCTTACATTTTTGGAAGTAAAGTTACTGTAAGGAAACATTAGATTGAGATTCAAATATATAACCATTCACATCTTTAATCCAATTAAGTTGAACAAAATAGTTCAAATTTAAGATTTGTTTTCTGAAAAGTATAGAGATTTAAAGAGATTACAACCAAATTCTTCTTGGAATACCAGTGTCCTAATCATGATGGATGTGATGTGGTTGATCATTTTCAAATTTTAAATCTCAAATACATATCTTCTAAATAAGTAAGTAATGAAATTTAGTTTTAATTATGGGGAATTCTATGGTACTAGGCAAAAGTTTTGGATACCAATACCTTTGCTGAGGTTATTTTGAATTTTTAATTATTTTTTGTAATATAGTCCTTTGAAATTATTTAATTCATTTAGATACCAAAAAGGTTTGTTAATTTATATTTCAAGCATTATAATGTTCCAAAATTACCTTTAGTGCCCAATGCAAAAAATAATAGTGAGGCTAAAAACTTTGTAATTACTCAAATCCTTGACCTTTCAAAGCAAAGTATATACAACTAGAAATTTAACTATATCAATTTATATAGCTAAATTATTAGAATCATTATCACCATAATTTTGACTTTATATAATATAATTTTTAAATAGTTAAAATTAATTGGAAAATTTTTTATTGAATTAATAATAATAGTCTTAAAAAATTTATTGATTTTTTTTAAAAAAATTAAATGACTTTAATGTTATTTTTTAAAAAATAATTTTATGATATTTGTGTGTACATGCCATAACTAATAGCTCGAAATTTCAAACATCACATGCTTTAGTCATAAACCCCTCTCAAATTGTAGAACCGAGCAGCCAACCAGACAAGGAAGTATCCTCTAGAGGATAAACTATTGTACTTGTAGCCGGGGACATACAGCTCAAAAGAGTAATCTATATAAACACAAATTGCCTGCTTTTTATTTTATTTTCTGATGAAGACATGTATTAGATAGAGATGTTTAAAATGGTTAATTGCGCAGTAAGAAACTGCACCAATAGGCCCATATTCCAGCCAATTTTGCTACACATACATATATAGTGGACCAAAGCTCCTGGGATTAGGCATATAATGTGAATTATTCTATCTGTAACACTCAATTTTAAATAGGGCTACCTTGTTCGACCAAAAAGGGCTAGTTGATTACTGCTAAAGACTAATTAGTTAGAACATAAAATTATAGTCCATAGGGATAAACTACGATGGAATTGTAAGAAATACATAGGGAGATACATAGGGAGGGTTTCACTTGGATTTTTATGCGTCTCATCGCCCACACCACTCCTAGCATAGTCCAATCCTCAAAGTGGACCCTAATGTGTCATATATTGGCAAGACAAGGTGATTATTAAGGATCACGAATATTGAACAACATCAAGATCGCTTGAAGGGAATTTGATGTATGTACCTGAAAACACCAACAATAAACAAAATAACGTAAGATAGATATGGTCTTGTTTGTTTGCAACACACACAAGGAGTTGACATTTTGTGGGACACAGGCATGGACCTAATTAAGGGAATCATTTTGTGGTACTGCCGGTGGAAGATGAAGCGCACAGAAGAAATTTTCAATTATGGACGAAAGGATTGATATAATTAAGCTTGCATTTAGTTTCTTTCTTGCACCAAAGCTTCTAACTACGCAGTTAGGAAATGCACATGGTATGGTAATTAATATATAATTAGACTATTCTCTAAATTAAGTTTATTATTATCAATATAAAGAAATTACTAGAATATGTAAAAAAAATTAAGTTGAATCAATTAATTAATTAACAAATTGAACAGGATGAAGTAATAAAAAATTTTCTTTTAAATTTTTAAATTATTCATTCCATCTTTTGTAATTGTAACTTTATGTAGCCACACCTTGTACTTCTACTTAAGTTCTTAATATTACTTACTGTTAATTATATGTCATTATAAGCGTAGATATTTTATTAACTTATTCTAAACTGCATCATTTGTATAAAATCATAATTTATCTATAATCATTTCGTGTAATATTTTCTTCTCTTATTCGCTTGTATTAATATTTTGTATTTGTAAACTTGGCATTCTTTGTAAAGAAGTTATATGAATATAATTTATTTTTCTTTATTTGTATAAACAGCTATTTACATCACAAAAATTCAACGGGAGGCAAACACAAGTCAGAAGTTTTTAGAAAAATAATATGGCTATAGTAATGGCTTAAGTCTAAGGTTTATATTAGGATAGCTATTAATGGTCTAACTGACACTAATCATATATGGTGTGGAGGTGTCTAAAAAGCCCACAACACATTAGATTTTAAAATACTTGGGCCCAGGGATAAGATGGACAAAGTAGCAGAAACTACCTCTCCCAGATGTTGTCTGTTCTTTTTTTGTTGACAATACTGTGTGTTTGTCATAACAAAAAATATTGTGCGTTTCTCACAAAAAAACAACTGGAAGCATCAGTGCTCAAAAGTCAAAACTCCTATGCTTAATGCCATTGCAAAATCTTAGAAAGTTGAAAGAAGTCCATTGTGATGGTATATGTGCATAGAGATTAGGACTAGAGCTATATCTTGATTTGAGACCCAAAAAGTTTTCAGAGCTACAGAATATGGAGAAGACGCATAACCTGAATACCTGATCATGGCTGGAGCAGAGACAAACAGAAAAAGATGAGCAAGAAATGGAGGCATCCCCTATACCACTCCTAACTCCCTACAAGATGGGCAATTTCAACTTGCTACACAGGTCAGCTTATTATCCCAAAATATATATAATGAAGTGATTTTTCGCTTAATCTTCAGTTTATGAGGACGTATCAAAAATAAGCTGACAGATCAAGGTTTACATTAGAACTTAATAATCAGCTTTAATTTAGCTTCCCCGGCTGCTCCTATGAAAGTCAATGGAGTTCTTGATGACCAGCACTAGTATGGTCCTTATTCCAACATTTCCTTTTTCTTTCTTATGTCACTTATTCCAACGTTGAATCATTTGAAACTTGATTACTAATCAGGTTCTTTAATTAGGTGAAGACCCTACGAATTCTTACCCACTCTTCCCTGTAAATAGACCGGGTTCTTTAGGTGAATGATCTTGTCCATGAATGTTGCTGTTTTGCTAGGGTAGTTTTGGCACCCATGACAAGAATGAGATCTTACGAATTTTTGGCTCAACCACACTCCATTTTATATTACTCTCAAAGGGCAACGGCCGGCGGTTTCTTGATTGGAGAAGCCACCATTATTTCAGAAACAGCTAAAAGGTATTAATTCTCTCATCTTTGATCTTCTATGTCCACCTTAAGTTTGCAACTGATTAGATAAGAGTTCTACCTCCAAATTGACTGAATTCCCCTTTTCTCTCGTTTTGTTAGTTACCCTAGCACTCCTGGAATTTACACAAAAGAACAAGTGGAAGCATGGAAACCAATTGTGGATGGTGTTCATCAGAAAGGAGGCATTTTTTTCTGCCAACTTTGGCATGCGGGGAGAGTTTCCAGTAACAGTAAGTAAGAGAACCCAACAATGCCTGCTTCACTGACAACCTAGCTAGGAATAATTGACGGTTTACTAATTGTATTTCACATGTTCCTCAGTATTCCAGCCCAATGGTCAAGCTCCCGTCTCTAGTACTGATAAGCCAATTGCACCAAATGTTCACATTGATGGCTTTAGTACTGCAGCAGAAGTTCCTACTCCCCATAGACTCTCGACTGAGGAGATCCCTCAAATTGTCAACAACTTCAGAGTTGCAGCAAGAAATGCACTAGAAGCAGGTATTCTTTTCAAAAACACCTCAATCTACTTGAAGCTACAATATTGACTTTTCTGTTATATTTGTCTGGAAGGTGAGGCTCGAATTCAAAACCTCACCCCTCTCTTGCTTTCCAAGTGTACTAATGAGCTTGTAGCTAATTGAAAGCTACATTATTGACTTATAGCTTGCACAAAAAAAGAACAATCACTGTCAAATTAGCAGGTTTGCGTAGAGATTCATGGGGCCAACGGGTACCTGATCAATCAATTCCTGAAAGGTAATGTCAATGACAGGACAGACGAATAGGGAGGTAGCTTGGAGAATCGTTGCCGGTTCCCATTACAAGTAGTAAAAGCTGTAGCCGATGAGATTGGAGCAGACAGAGTTGGGATCAGACTATCTCCATTTTCAGACTACAATGACTGTAGTGATTCCAATCCCGAAGCACTTGGGTTGCATATGGTGGAGGCCTTGAACGAGCATGGAATTCTGTACTGTCACATGATAGAGCCAAGGATGATCACAGAACTTGAAGCTGGAGAGACCAAACACAGCCTGTCGCCAATGAGGAAGGTTTTCAAGGGGACATTTATAGCGGCAGGAGGCTACAGCAGAGGCGCTGGCAATGAAGTGATTGCCAATGGAGGTGCTGATTTGGTTGCATTTGGTCGCAGATTCCTTGCTAATCCTGACTTGCCAAGGAGATTTGAGCTCAATTCTGAGCTAAACCAGTATGACAGAAACACCTTCTATATTGAAGATCCTGTCGTTGGCTATACAGATTACCCATTTCTTGCTGAACCCAAAAACTAAAAGAAAAAGTAAGGCTAAAACTACAAGAGATGAAATTTGGAATTCCTGTCTCACCATAAACGTGTAGGTAGACCTGGCAATTCGTGTTGTCGTATCGGGTTCGTGTTAGGTTGAACAGGTAAACGGGTTCCAAATCTTCAACCTGACCCAACCCATTTAATAATCATGTCGTGTCGTGTCCAACCCGTTTATTATCGTGTCAGCCCGTGCGGGTTGACCCGCGGGTTACCTATTAAGTCTAACAAACAAAAAAATCAATTTGAAATTTTTCTATTTTGCACAAGTTGTTGTATTTTTTAAGCAAATAGGTATATAATTAGATTTTCTCATATATTAAATAAAATAATAAATTATAGAATCGTAATATAATAATATTTTAAAGCATTTAGAGGAATATTTTTAGATAATTTTAGTAATATTGGCCTTAAATATTAAATAAGTCTTATCTTAAATTAATAAAATATCTATATCCTAAATATAATCGGGTAACCTGACCTGCTAATTTTCTGGTCGTGTCGGGTCAATACCCGTTTTGCTTTCTAATGAAAAGAAAAATCATTTACCTCTAGATTTTTCTTATTTCTTCTGTATTGTTCAGCGTCCAGAATTATTGGGCTAATTTGTTCATCCTGCCTTCTCGACTTCTTAAAGAGATTGAGAAAGCTTGTGCTGCATTTCTTTGGTCTGCTACCTCTTCTTCTGCTCGGAAAGCGAAAATTTCTTGGTCTGATCTTGCCCTTCCAAAGCAAGAAGGTGGTCTTGGTATAAAGGAACTTAAATCCTGGAATAGTGCTTGCATTGCCAAGAATCTATGGAACCTTCTCCTACAAGCTGGATCTTTGTGGGTTGCTTGGATCCATGCTTATTATATAAAGCAACGCAGCTTGTGGAGTATCGAAATTCCCTCTGATTGCTCTTGGAGCTTCAGGAAAATTCTCAAGATACGCAGCTTATTTTCCTCTAGATTTTCTCACATTGTTGGTGATGGAACCAGTATTTTTTTCTGGTGGGATTCGTGGCTGCCTCGTGGCTCTCTCAGCACTTTGGCAAGATCACCGACCACTGTATCACTCTCTAAAGTCCCTCTTTATGCTAAGGTGAGTCACTTAATCTCTAACGGTAGCTGGAAGTGGCCTGATTCTCGTCTACCTCTTCTTTCACACCTTAAAGCTGAAGCTGAGCTTATCATTCCATCGTCAAACACTGATACTCTTGTCTGGAATCTTTCCCCTTCTGGAAATTTCACCATTCATAGTGCTTGGGACTCTATTAGAATTAAAAAGAACAGAGTTGATTGGTTTGAACTTCTCTGGTCTACTGGACACATACCCAAGCACAGTTTTATTGCTTGGTTAACTATTTTAAATAGACTGAGTACTCGCTCTAGGCTTCAGAAATGGGGGATAATCACCAATGCTTCCTGTTTACTATGCTCTGCTTCAATTGAGAGCCGAGATCATCTATTCTTTGGTTGTCCCTTCTCTTCTGCTATATGGTCTCGGTTATTATCTACTTGTTTTGTTAATCGGAGAATAGGAGACTGGGATATGGAGTTTCGTTGGGCCAAAAGTCATTTGCAAAAGAAAACTCTAAAGTCTCTCATACTTAGAGTTGCTTGGGCTGCCTCCATTTATCATATTTGGCGAGAAAGGAACCGACGCTATTTTACCAATTGCTCGCGGTCTACTGACAGCATTTTAGCTGATATTTGCTCAGACATGAAGTTGCGTTTTAGAGGGTTAAATCGTCTCAAACCTCGATCACTTGCACCTGAGTTGCATGACTTGTGTAAATATTGGGGGATTAGCTTTGTATCTCTTTCTCAGGGTTGTTAGAGTTTTGTAATGTTTGTATAATTCCTAAGAGTTTTGTAATGTTTGTATAATTCCTACCATGTTGGTAGTATTTTGTTTCTCCTTTCTGTACAGTTGTTAGATTCATCCTAACTCATCTTGGAAATGAAAATTCGATTTGATTCTCAAAAAAAAAAAAATCATTTACCTCATTACTTTCATTAGTTAGGCCTCATATTTAACTAACTAACTTAGGAATTTTCTGCATACACGAAGACTCGATCCCGAGACTTCGCTTAAAGCGAATCAAGTCAGTTGCCACTTGGACCAACCTCACATTGGTGTGAAAGTGTATTTCTCATACACAATTAAAAGAGAGAAATCATATATGATAAGATGACTAAAGCCCACAACACAACACAGTAGGATCAATTTAGAATACTTGGGTCCAAGGGATAAGGTTAAGGTATGGATGCTCATACTTCCACATATTGGAGAATATTGTGGGAACAATATTGTGTGTTTCTTTTCTTAATGAGAATATTGTTTGTTTCTCATAAAATAGATATTACGTGCAGGTCTCTGATTGGCCGCCAATGTGTTGAATTTTCACAAGCATTGTCTTTATCAATACTTTGTCTGAACAAAGTGGTAAGCAAATTATGTACGGAACTATCTATTGTCTGCTCCATTATAAATAGAATGGCTTTTTTCAATTAAAAAAAAAAAAAGAGAAGGGCCTTAATGAACAACTTGCGTTTTGTATGAGGAAAATGATGACCACCATTGGAAGAATAAGTACTCAAAAGCTAATGCCATTACACAATCTTAGAAAATTATAAGAAATTCATTGTGGTGGTATATATGCATAGAACTGGAGCTCTCTTGAGACCCAATAAGGAAAAAAATTCAGAGCTATTGAATATGGAGAAAAAGGATGACCTGATCATGGGTGGAGCAGAGACAAACAGAAAAGATGAGCATGAAATGGAGGCATCCCCCATACCGCTCCTATCTCCTTACAAGATGGGCGATTTCAACTTGTCACACAGGTCAGCTTATTATCTCAATATATAATGAATGATTTTTCGCTTAATCTTCAGTTTATGTTATACGGGACGTATCAAAAATAAGCTGACAGATGAAGGTTTACTATAAACTTAATAATCAGCTTTGATGATTAGCTTCCCTGGCTGCTTGAGTTCTAGCTAAAACAAACTACAAGTCGATGGAGTTCTTGACCGGCAGTTGTATGTACCTATGCCAACATTTTTTTAATGTCAGTTACATATTCCAACTGGGAATCATTTGAAACTTGAATTTATCATCAGGTTCTTTAGATGAAGCTATGAATTCTTATCCTCCTCCACTCCCTGTAAATAGACCAAGACGGATAGCATGCTTCTGTTGTGTGAATGATCTTGTCCATGAATTTTGCTGTTTTGTAGGGTGGTTTTGGCACCCATGTCCAGATTGAGATCTTATGAATTTTTGCCTCAACCACACTCCATTTTATATTACTCTCAAAGAGCAACGGCGGGCGGTTTCTTGATTGGAGAAGCCACCATTATTTCAGAAACAGCTAAAGGGTATAATTTTCTCAACTTTAATCTTGTCTGTCTATCTTTAAGTTTGCAATTACTCAATAGATAAGACTTCTACCAAATGCTTTTGCACCATTTCGTTCCTGGTAATCAAGACATGATGATCAAGGCACGATTAGCTTATTGTTCGCTTACTGAACAACGAGCAACCAACTATTACCGGATCCGACCACTGAGGAATCACCGTGTTGTTGCGCCCGTATTGCGCTTTATCTTTGTCCAAATATCAAGTGTTAAAAGGCCAAGAGGGAATGAGGTTCTCTTAGGGTCTCACCTGGAACATATCCACTGCATATAAATCATCTCCCTCCAAATCGACTGAATTCCCTTTCTATTTCGTTTTGTTAGTTACCCTTGCACTCCTGGAATTTACACAAAAGAACAAGTAGAAGCATGGAAACCAATTGTGAATGAGGTTCATCAGAAAGGAGGCATTTTTTTCTGCCAACTTTGGCATTCTGGAAGAGCTTCCAGTAACAGTAAGTAAGATAACCCAAAAATGCCTGCCTCACTATAATATTACTTCGTATGCTAATACTTTAGTTTATTTAGGAGAGAACACTTGCAGCTCAATCTAAACCCCAGAAATAATTGACTGTTTACTAATTGTATTTCACATGTTTCTCAGTATTCCAGCCTAACGGTCAAGCTCCCATCTCTAGTACTGATAAGCCAATTGCATCAAAGGTTCACATTGATGGCTCTACTCCAGCAGAATTTCCTACTCCTCGTAGAATCTCAACTGAGGAGATCCCTCAAATTGTACAGGACTTCAGAGTTGCTGCAAGAAATGCACTAGAAGCAGGTAATCCTTAACAAATAAACTATATATCTACTTGAAGCTACATTATTTACTCTCTTCTTCTAAAAAAATATTTGTCATTATGGAAGAAAAGGCTCCAAAACAAAACCGCACCCCTCTTGCTTTGTCAGAGTACCAGGGAGCTACAAGCTCACCGATACCTACTTTTGTTTTGATAAGTACTACATTGCTTGCACAAGAAAAGAGCAATCACTGTCAAATTCGCAGGTTTCGACGGTGTAGAGATTCATGGGGCCAATGGCTACCTGATAGATCAATTCCTGAAAGACAAGGTTAATGACAGGACAGACGAATATGGAGGGTGCTTGGAGAATCGTTGCCGGTTCCCATTACAAGTAGTAAAAGCTGTAGCTGATGAGATTGGAGCAGACAGAGTTGGGGTCAGACTATCTCCATTTGCAGACTACAATGACTGCAGTGATTCCAATCCTGAAGCACTTGGGTTGCATATGGTGGAGGGCTTGAACGAATATGGAATTCTCTACTGTCACGTGATAGAGCCAAGGATGATCACACAATTCCAAGCGGGAGAGACCAAACACAGCCTGTTGCCAATGAGGAAGGCTTTCAAGGGGACCTTTATAGTGGCAGGAGGCTACAGCAGAGGCACTGGCAATGAAGTCATTGCCAATGGAGGTGCTGATTTGGTTGCATTTGGCCGCACCTTTCTTGCCAATCCTGACTTGCCAAGGAGATTTGAGCTCAATTCTGAGCTCAACCAGTATGATAGAAGCACCTTCTACAGTCAAGATCCTGTCATTGGCTACACAGATTACCCATTTCTTGATGAAGCCAGATACTAGGTTCCAAGAGAAAAAGAAAGGCTAAAACTACCAGGAATGAAGTTTGGTATTCCTGTCTCGCCTTAAACATATAGATCATATATATTAAAGACGAAAGAAAACTGCTTTACTGTTTTATTGTTTTGTTCTTGCCTTAATTCTACGTTTAACTATACTGAACCTGGGAATTAAAATTGCAAGGGCCCAAGGACAAGAAATTTAGAGTAGAAATAAGCCCCAACCAAAAAGAAAGGAACTAGGACAATGCCTGTGCCTGTGCGTGTATTTCCTTTTTTTCTTAATGAACTAATTTGGTACTGCTACGATGTAAACCAATCCCAGACTTTGTGAGGGAGAAAAAATTCGGTATAAACATGTGTTTTGGTGGTGATCAATATACTGCTACTTGGATATATAAAACAAAGAAAAAAAAAATGGGGCAGTCAAGTGTTGGGCAACATTCCTAGTATAATCATTACATAGAAAGTGTACACAGAGCACAGGAGCAAAATGAAGACTGATAACAATTTAGCATTTAAAGAAAAAGAAACACCAGCCCACGCAAAAAGGCCAAAGTAGAGATACTCCATTGAGGATGTTCCCTCACATCACATGCATTTGCAAGACAGATTTAATTCAATTTCCTCCATGAAATTTTATGCATGAGTTTCAAGTTGACAAATTTATCTTGCCTTTTCCTGATATAACAAAACTACAGTACTGTCAATGTCCACACTTCCTATCTGTTTTAATTTATGACAGAATTTAGACATCAGAACTTAGTCACCATCAAATTATAGGGCTAAACCGCTAGGATTGTTATCGTGACTTGTTAGGTGTGACATCTTAGTTTGCCATTAATCCAATCTAAAGCTAAAGTGTAGCCACACCTAATTGTAGCTTTACAACGCCACCTAGTTAGGCAGCTTACAAAGGTGTGCTCGTGCTTCTAGCTAGCCACTAAGCAGCAGTAATTGCAGCCTGTTTTAATTAGGATGGACCCTAGCTATTAATTAAACTTCCAATTTCAAGAATTTCTTCCTCTGGCAAAGACACGAGTGGGGTGGAAAGTGACCAAGCGTTGGAGAAACTCCATACTTGCCAATGAGGGTTGGCTTAATTAGTTGGGATTCAATCAGCATTCTCAATCGATTGAGAGTTCGAACCCCACAGACGATCTAATAGATAATTTGTAGATACCAGTATAAACGTAACTTTGGACTGCCAAAGTTCACTCAACCTAAACTTTCTAAAACAAAAAAGAAAAAAAAAACTGCCCACTTAAAATAACAAAAGTGTCTCTCCTCTCTACCGAAAAAAGGAAAAAAGAGGCCAGAAATGATATTAGATTTAAGTAACATCTGAAAAGTCTACACTATTCCATTCTGAGTGGAGCTTGTCGTCCGCAGGCGGAATAGCTCTGAATTCGAGTCATGATCCTAACCTAATTTTGGAAGAAAATCAAAATTTTCTATGTGGGTAAAGAGCTATACATTCGCGCTTCCAACATAAAGAATGGCCAACAGCATTTGAAGGAGCCATTTTATGCCTACTTGGTTTTGGGTTTTGACAACTAAGCACGCATAGAAAATTTTGCTAGAATAACTCTTCTCCATCAGACATATCAACATGCATGTTCTTGGTTATACACATGCATTAGTGCTTGATTAGTTCAAGTGATCAATCAATCAAACCTGCAGGGACACACAAATCTTCGTTTCGTGTTCTAGTTAATATATATGCACTTCCATTCCATCAGGTATGGTCTATGTCAATTGTCCACTACACCTATGGAAACTTTACACATTCTTTTTTTGGTCTTGCAACTGGCAGTGCCTGGCTACTTGTTGATGTCAGATTCTATATATTTTTGTTCAGTTTAACTACGTTGAACGGCAAGAAAAATGCATGTTTTCCTGTTTTTAAACTCTTCCCATATCTGGTGCGAGATGAGTGAGCAATGCCATGTTTAATTTTTATAGCTTTTTCGGGCAACAACCTCAGGGTTGTGTTACTTTTGCATGAGTTCGTCGCCTAGCTATGTAACAGCCCGGGTAATTTTTACGTTTTTATCATCACCGTAAAATTTATTTTACAGTTATTTACCATTAAAATTAATCTTGGGTAATTAATTTATGGTAATTCGTGCATCGGATTCCGAAACCGAGCCCTGTCCCACGCTCGGGATTTTTCTGCGGATTTTTCGGACCAAGTTGGAATTTTTCGGGTCCAGGAATCTTTAGAAAAGACGGGTTTAACCCCGAGTTATCGGGCCAGAAATAAAGTCAAGGGGGTACATTAGTTATTTTCTTGTCCGGACAGAACCCGCCTCACATGCTGCACAGCAATGAGGCAGCCGCCACTCACTGTGAAGCTTATGAGTGGATTGTGCCACCAGTGAAATGCCAGTGTTCTGCCCGTGCTTCACTTTACCTGTGCCTTCATGCCATCCCAGTACACACACAGCTTTCTTCTCTTCTCCTGCAAGCCCTCTCCCAGTAGCCATCTCTCCTGCAAAACACCTGCAAAACAATCTCCTGCATATACAACCTTAGAATCCTGCAAAAGAAAAAAAAAAAAAAAAACAAAACAAACAACACACACCACACCAGCACCAAAAAGCTGCCGTTCCCCTCCTCTCCTCCCTTCTTTTTTCTTTTTTTTTCCTCCTGCCGTCTCCGTGAGCTACCCGAGACCCCACTGCCGCCGTCGCCTGCTTCCACTCCTTCCTCTTCTCCCTCGCTTGCCGTCGCAGCAAGCCACGCCTGCCACCGACCTTTCTCCTCTCCTCCCCGCTACTCGTCGCTGCAACCTGAGCCACCGACGCGACGACGCCGCTCCGGGATCTGCAGCTGCCTCTGTCTCTTGCACAAACCGTCGTCGCCTCTCTGCCGCGACAACGCCCACACCTTGTACCGCCCCGTCTCCACTTCGCTGTCACCTCGCGCCGCCGTGCTGCCGACAGCTTCTGTAACAGCCCGGGTAAAAATTTGGATTTTTACCGGGACTGTAAAAGTCTTTTTACCGTGATTTACCGTTGAATTAATCTTGGGTAATTAATTCAAGGTAAATCGGGCGTCGTTTTTCGTAACCGAGGGTTTTCCCGCGCTCGTGATTTTTCCGTGGATTTTTTGGGCCTAAGTCGGTATTTTTCGGGTCCCGGAATCTTCGGAAAATCACACCGGAAAATAACTAAAGGGGTATCAGTTATTTTCTGGTCCGGACCGGACTCGCTTCATAATGCAGACAAGCTGCATTATTGAATAATCACACGTTGTATAGTAATTTCACGGTTTATAAATCGGAAGCAGAGGAAGAAAGGAAGAGGAGGGGAAGAGAGGAAAAAAAAAAAAGAGAGAGAAAAAGAGAGAGAAAAAGGAAAGAAATAAAAAAAAAGAAGAGGAAAAAAAAAGAAATAGGAATCGGAAAAAAAGAGAAGAGGGAAAGGAAAAAAAAAAAAGAGAAGAAGAAAAAAATAAATACAGAAAAATAGAAAAAAAGAAAATGAAAGAAAAATAGAAAGAAAATAGAAAAAAGAAAGAAAAAAAAAAGGAAAACCCGGGAATGAACAGTTCGTCACCCTCCTCTCCCTCGGGATACTGTTCACGGGAAGACGATCGGCGCCACCGTTCGCTGCACCGCCGCCACCAGCCTCTTCCCCGTGATGTCACCGACCTGTTGCCGCCTCCCCCGCTCGATTCCGCCGCAGGACGCACCTGCTAGAGCCGTTGACCCGCGAGCAGACCCCGCGAATCCGCTTCTCCTCCGCCCTGCTCAACCTCCTGCCGTCGCCGCGCCAAGTTTGCACCGCCTATGGAGTCGACGCCTCACGCCGCGCTTCGTGACGCCTTCCCCGCGCTGCGTCGCGCCGCCGACCGCCGCTGCTAGGTGAGAGAACCCGTTTCTTCTGGGCGGGTCGCGGTCGGGTCGCGACTGGGTTGGGTCCTGGGCAGTCCGGATTCTTTTATTTTATTTTTTAAAAAAGAATATATATTTATATATATGTAACTATTTTCTACTAATTAATTTCTGAAGAAAAAGGGTAGATATTATTTTGGAAAATTATATGTAATATTCTGGGTTTGGGGTTTAGGAAATATATATACTTGATTTTTCAAAATTAAGATAATTAAATATTGTTTTAGAAAATTAATATTATGTTTATTTAGAAAAAGATAACTACTATATATATTTTCTGGAAATTATAAATACATTATTATTTTTCTGGAAATTATGGTAATAAACTTTGGAAAATATATATGGTATACATGATTTATATTTCTGAAATATATAATTATTTTGATAATGTAATTGTTTGGAAAAGTATTTTATGTTGGAAATATATATGTGTATTTATAAATTCGTATTTATTTTCAGAAAATAAGTTTATGTGAATATACTTTCTGAAAATGGAGTTTTCTAAAGATAATAATACTTGGAAATTATGAAGCGCCCCGACCCGTATTTACCGTACAGGGTAAACACGTGCCAGAACTGTTCCAACTACAGTAGCAGACAGTTTATACAATGCGAAATACAATACAAGCAAACCTCAATACAATGTCCGTCACCCGATCTCGGGGACCATTATTCAAGCCAACACTTCAATCCAAACAACATCAAATATAATACAGCAGCTACAGC
>JAKUCV010000079.1:0-18063 GCA_028386065.3 Turnera subulata | reverse complement strand
ATTGATGATGTTCGGCAGGATGCCGGGTTTGATTTGAGGCTTGCTAAGCCGGTTGACTATGTTGTTATGACATCTCTTTTTATTGAGGATTTTGGATAATGTTTTTGATATTGGTTTTCGTGTCCCGGGTTTCAGGGGTATTTTGGTAATTTCCTTGAGTTTGGTATTTTATCGTTAAATTGGGACACGGGTGTTTCAGGTTGTCCAGTCCATAAGTTCTCTAACTTGTACCCGTATGTAGAATTCATATCTCATATAATTCTCAACATACGCTAGTCTTAATTTATTATTACAACCCATCCATAATAATAATCGACTGGAGACATTTAAGAATATAAAATATTCTAGGGTTATAAATATGTGCAAGCGTTTATCTCATAAACATATTTATTGGAATAACCTTAATGTATTTACATGACTATGTACAATCATCCATTGATTGGCTTTTGGGCATATTACACTAACATCGTCATGAGAATCAACCCTCAGAAGTACGTCTTTGGTGTTCAAGCGGGGAAGTTGTTGGGCTTCATGGTGAGTGAGCGGGGCATAGAGGTGGACCCCTACAAGATCAAAGCTATTCAAGAAATGCCAACTCCGAAGAATGAGAAAGAAGTTTGAAGCTTTCTTGGGCCTATACAGTACGTCAGCCGTTTCATTGCCTAGGTTTCCAGTATCTGCGTGCCTATTTACCGCTTACTGAAAAAGGGGGTCCTAGTTAGATGGGATGACAAGTGTCAAGAGGCTTTCAAGCAAATCAAGAAATATTTGTCCAACCCTCCAGTGCTCCAACCTCCCAGGCCCGGGAAAACCTTTGTTATTATACTTGACTGTCACGGAAGAAGCCATGTGTGCAATGCTAGCTCAGTATCTACCGGACTCCGGCGCTGAGACCGCCATCTACTATTTGAGCAAGAAGTTCAATGGATACGAATTGAATTACAACATGGTAGAGAAGACTTGTGTGGCGCTCACATGGGCCTGTGAAAAGCTTCAACACTACTTCATCTCTTTTGAAGTCTTACTCATCTCCCGAATGGATCCCATCAGGTACTTAATGGAGAAACCCGAACCGAGCAGCCGCACAAGTAGATGGGTCGCAATTCTATCACAATTTAACGTTCGGTTTTGTTTCAAAAAAGGTCGTCAAGGGAGGCGCCACAGCTGATTTCTTAGCTTCTCAACCGGTAGGGAGTGATGAGGGGTTTGAACCATAATTCCCGGATGAAGAAATAATGAACTTGGAGACACCAACCTGGGAGATGTATTTCGACGGGGCGGCTAACACGAGTTGCTTTGGGATGGGAGTGGTTCTTATGTCTCCTGATAGGGTGACTTACCCAATCTCGTGTAAATTGGAATTCAAGGCAACCAACAATGTGGCTGAATATGAAGCATGCTGTAACACCCCGGTTTTTCGTTTTTGATTTATAAAAATTTCAGTTTTCAGTAATGGAAATAAAATTAATTTATTTCCATAGGATTTATTAATTATAAGTGGTAATATGTCGTATATGTGCTTTGTCGGACCTAAAACGCGTTTCGGGATGAAACACAAGGTTTATCGTAGTTTTAGTTTAAGCTACGTCGTTTTAGGTTTTGGAAAAAAAAAAGATCAACCTGGCGGGTTGACCAAGCCAAATCAGACGACACGTCGTCTGGCTGGCTCGGTCAAGCCCAGCCAGGCGTGCGCCCCTCTTTCTCATTTTTTTTTCTTCTTTCTTTTCTCCTTCTCATTCCTTTTTCTTTCTTTCCGTCTCTTCTCCACTCGGTCGCCGCTGCTCCAACGGTCCTGTCCCCCACGATCCACTCCAACATGAAGCAACGGTCATTTACCATGCTCTCAACCTCTCTTTTTGCTTTCCCTATCCCTGCATTCCTTGGCCTTTCGGTTTTTTTTTAGACGCGAAACACATCATCCCCTTCCTCTCTCGCCATCGTCGCCACCACTTCCTGTGTCATCGTCGTTGGGACACAAAGCCACCGCCGCCACCATCTGCCTCTTCTTCGTCTGTTCCCGTGAGCCACCACTGTAAGTATCCGGGCATGCAAACTTGACAATCAAGTGCAGCGGAAAGACCTGGAAACCTTGGAGGATCCAAGTGAAGCAACCAAACCGAACAACAAAATCGATCATATATGAAACAGTTAGGATCTTTCACCTAACTGAAGAACCGAATCAGCTAGAGCCGGAAGAATATCCTGCTTCTCTACGGTATCCACACGAACCGTGATGACTAGCAGGAAACCGTCACACGATCTCCAACCCGAGCTCTCCCGAGACGCGGTGTTAGCTGCGGAATTCGGCAGCTTGAACTTGTGGTGTTTTGGTGTTCTTCCTTCTTTCTCAAAGAAGAAGAAGAGAGTGTGTGTCTATAAACTCAAGTCTTACTCAAGTTTTTCTGGTGTGTAGCATGGTGTTAAGCTAAAGCTCTCAAGTCTAAAAAACTGATCACTCCACACTTGATCACACTAACACACAATGCATTAGTTAATTAGACAAATGGCCAACACTATGGCCCAAAGGTAGCATGATAATGACACTCACCATCTTTTGTCTACCACTGATGCATTATCACACACCAACACAACACAACACTAAACCTGGTTCAATAATTCAGATAATTAGTGAACCAAAACAACCCCAGTTCAACCATGGTCCAACCACAATCCAACCACAAACCGGTTCAACCGCGGTCCAATCATGCTTCAACCACCTGCTCGAATCAACGGTTCTATGTGTGTGACCCTGTAGGCACTTGTAACGTCCGACAATAATTGTAAAATCTCATTTTACAATTATAAGCAAAGAGCGGCGTCTAGCAACACATCATTGCTACCGGAACGACAAGATCAGTACTGATTCTATATGCCTCGAACATATCATCGTCCCTTCGTCCCATAATCAAGATTAAACACGAGACATGGAATATGTCAATCTCGCATATGTTCAATTTTGGTTTCTTGATCCTCGGGTTAACCGCGTAAAACGGATACCTATGATATCACCATATCATAATCCGAGCATGGCCATGCATTTACGGTTCAGCTCTATCAAGAAACCATCGGATAATATATCCGTTATATGAGTTGGACGAATCCCCTCTGAATCATACAAAACCCACTACACATTTATCATATACCCAATGATTACACTAAGGTCTACTCATTTATCATGGATGATTGTTTGTAGTCATGTATACACATTAAGGTTATTCCAATAAATATGATTATGAGATAATCGCTTGCACATATTTATAACCCTAGAATACTTTGTATTCTTAAAATGTCCCTAGTCGATTATTATTATGGATGGGTTGTAATAATAAATTAAGACTAGCGTATGTTGAGAATTATATGAGATATGAATTCTACATACGGGTACAAGTTAGAGAACTTGTGGACTGGACCGACCCACATAAGAACCCTGCATGGAACGTTATATGACTGTCATTAGTGGTTCCTATATGTATTGTCCTTAGACCTGAGATCATCAAGGTTCCCAACATATGAGTCGTATACTTTGATATTATTCCTAGTCATCCGTAACTGGATGGACTTAAGGGTAATCATTGGGTATATGATAAATGTGTAGTGGGTTTTGTATGATCCAGAGGGGATTCGTCCAACCCATATAACGGGTATATTATCGGATGGTTTCTTGATAGAGTTGAACAGGAAATGCATGGCCATGCTCGGATTATGATATGGTGATATCATAGGTATCCGTTTTACGCGGTTAACTCGAGGATCAAGAAACCGAGATTGAACACATGCGAGATTGACATATTCCATGTCTCGTGTTTAATCTTGATAATGGGACGAAGGGACGATGACATGTTTACCAGGCATATAGAATCAGTACTGATCTTGTCGTTCGGGTAGCAATGATGTGTTGCTAGACGCCGCTCTTTGCTTATAATTGTAAAATGCTGGACCTTACAAGTGCCTACAGGGTCACACATATAGAACCATTGATTCGAGCAGGTGGTTGAACCGTGGTTGGACCATAGTTCGACCGGGTGTGGTTAGACAGCGGTTGGACCGTGGTTGGACCAGGGTCGTTTTGGGCTGGTTTGGTTCAGTGATTGTCAGAATTATTGAACCAAAATAAGTGCTGTGATGTGTTGGTTAGTGGATTAGTGGTAGACAAGATAATGGCCATCATAATCATCCTTTTGGTGGACCATTATGTTTGCCATTATGTTGGCCATTTTGTCTAATTAACTATGCACTAATTGGGTGTGTTTTTGTGATCTGATCACTCTCTCCATCTCTCACTCTTGCATTCTGAATTCTGAGTTTTTTAGAGCAAGAAATACACACACATCTTCTCTCTCTTCTTTGTGAAAGAAAGAGATACCGTAGACACCACATATAGCTCTCGGAAATCCGTAGCTAGCACCATGGTTCGGGAGTGCTCGGGGGTTGGAGATCGTGAGATGATTCCGGCCTATGATTGACGGTTCGTGTGGATACCGTAGAGGAGCAGGATATCCTTCCAGCTCTAGCTGATTCGGTTCTTCAGTTAGGTGAAAGAACCTAACCGTTTCAGGTATGTTCATTTTTGTTGTTCGATTTAGTTGCTTCACTTGGATCCTCCAAGGTTTCCGGGTCTTTCCGCTGCACTTGATTGTCAAGTTTGCATGCCCGCATACTTACATACATAGCATGGTATACATGATAGATCCTATTGCCGAAGTATAAGGGATCTTACTCATCCGCTCTCTCTCCTTCGATGTACTAAGACATTGATTCTTAGAGAGAGATACGCCATGTGACATATGCAAGAATCCTTTCTTGGAATCTTGCATGCTAAACCTCTTTAGCACCTTGTCAATATGCGTATTCTGACTTAGCCCGAGAAGTCTTTTGGATCTATCTCTATAGATCTTTATACCTAACACATAGGCAGCTTCTCCTAAGTCCTTCATCTAGAAATTCTTCCCTAACCAAGTATTTACAGACTGTAGCGTCGGAATATCATTCCCAATGAGTAGAATGTCGTCAACATACAACAACAAGAAAACAACAGTGCTCCCACTAACCTTCTTGTAAACACATGGTTCATCTTCATTCTTAATGAAACCAAACTCTTTGATTACTTCATTAAAACGAAGATTCCAACACCTAGAAGCTTGTTTCAACCCATAAATGGATCTTTGCAACTTGCATACCTTATTAGCATTCTCTGGATCGACAAAACCTTCAGATTGTGTCATGTACACATCCTCTAAAATATTTCCATTAAGGAAAGCGGTTTTGACATCCATTTTCCATATCTCATATTCATGGTATGCGGCTATAGCCAACAGAATCCGGATGGATTTAACCATGGCAACTGGTGAGAAAGTTTCATCATAGTCTACACCATGAATTTGTTTTAACATTACCATCCATGTCGGTTTTTTTTCTTAAAGACCCACTTGCACCCTATGGGTTTTACCCCTTCGGGTGGATCAACCAAGGTCCACACCTTGTTTTGATACATGGATTCCATTTTCAAATTCATGGCTTCTAACCACTTCTTAGAGTCTGGACCCGTGATGGCCTGCTGATAAGAAGTGGGCTCATCCTTATCTATGAGCATCACGTCTCCAGTATGAGTCATGAGAAATCCATATCTCTCAGGCTCATACCGAGTCCTATCCGACCTACGCGGTCCATGTGTTACAGACACAGGATTCTCGTCCACAACGTCCTGTGGTTCCTGTCCTTGTTCCATCTCAGCCTCAATATCTCGAACTTCTTCGACTTGTATTTTCCTCCCACTGATTCTTCTAGAAATAAATTCTCTTTCTAGAAAAATAGCTGTCCGAGCAACAAACACTTTGTGCTCGGTGGGATTGTAGAAATAATACCCTTTAGTTTCCTTAGGGTATCCTACAAAGAGGCACTTGTCGGATTTATGGTCGAGTTTATCCGATGCTTCACGTCTCACGTAAGCCTCACAACCCCAAATTCTCATAAAAGACAAATTGGACGCCTCCCAGTCCATATCTCATATGGTGTCTTTTCGACAGATTTAGATGGAACACGGTTAAGAGTAAATGCAGCACTCAGTAATGCATGTCCCCAAAATGAAGAAGGAAGGTCAGCTTGACTCATCATAGAACGAACCATGTCCAACAAGGTTCTATTCCTCCTTTCAGATACACCATTCCATTGAGGCGTACCTGGTGGAGTTAGCTGTGATACTATACCACATTGCTTTAGATGATCAAGAAATTCTCGGCTTAAGTATTCACCTCCTCGATCAGATCGAACCATTTTAATACTTTTACCGAGTTGATTATGTACTTCATTCTTGAACTCTTTGAACTTTTCAAAGGATTCTGACTTGTGTCTCATAAGATACACATAGCCATATCTACTATAATCATTAGTAAATATAATGAAGTATTGAAAACCACCTCTAGCCTGTGTAGACATAGGTCCGCATACATTAGAATGTATAAGACCTAATAAGTCCGAAGCTCTTTCTCCTTTACCAGTAATGGGAGCTTTCGTCATTTTGCCTAATAAGCATGACTCACATGTCTCAAATGATTCGAAATCAAATGAGTCTAAAAGTCCATCTTTATGGAGTTTAGCAATACGAGTCTCGTTTATATGGCCCAAACGACAATGCCAAAGGTAGGTTTCATTAGAATCGTTCATTCTAACCTTCTTCGTATTAACGTTATAGATTGGAGTTTCTAGGTTTAGAACATACAAACCATTGCTCAAATATGCACCACCATAATAAATATCATTGAAATAAATAGAACAACATTTGTTCTTTACTGCAAATGAAAAGCTTTTCTTGTCAAGATAAGAAACAGAAATCAAATTCCTGCTTATGGTTGGTACATAATAACAATTGTCTAGTTCTAAACCAAACCCCTCTGGTAAGGTAAGATAGTAAGTTCCTATGGCTAATGCAGCTACTCTTGCTCTATTTCCCACACGCATGTCTATCTTACCCTTTGCCAATCTCCTACTCTTTCTCAGTTCCTTCACATTTACACAAATATGAGAACTACATCCGGTATCTAATACCCATGATGCTGAGATAGAGATATTAGCTTCTATAACGAAAATACCTGAAGTGGAAGTCTCACTTCCCTTCTTCTTCTTTACCTCTTCAAGGTAAATAGGGCAGTTACGTTTCCGATGACCGGACTTCTTGCAGTGGAAGCATTGACCTTCCTTTGCAACACCACTTTTGGGTTTCAGCACTTGTGAAGAAGATGCACCAAACTTTTTGGCAAATTTCTTCACCTTGCCCTTACCCTTTCTCTTGCTACTTCCAACCATCATAATGTTGTTGGATTTGTTTGCCTTCATCTGTTGCTCAGCTGTTCTTAACATGTTGAGCAACTCAGACAAGGATTTGTCAAGATGATTCATATTGAAGTTCATGACAAAATGGCTGTAACTGTCCGGCAACGATTGCAGGACTAGATCAACCGCCAACTCCTTTTGCAAAGGAAAACCAAGACCCTCAAGGCTCTCAATGTAACCAACCATTTTGAGCACATGAGGTCTCACGGGTGATGACTCTGCCATCCTGCATTGGAACAATGCCTTAGAGGTCTCATACCTCTCATGCCTTGCTTGCTCATCAAAGAGCATCTTTAGGTGTTTGATCATATCGAACGCCCCATGTTCTCATGTTTCTTTTGAAGCCCAGATTCAATGGCTATTAGTGTAAGACATGCGACATCTAATGCATCATCAAGATGCATCTTGTAAGTATCCCTTTCTGCCCTAGGAGCATTAGGCCCTGGTTCAATCGGAACAGGCCCATCAAGGACATACAACTTCTTTTCTTGTTTGAGGACAATCCTCAAATTATGATACCACTTTAGGAAATTATTCTCATTCAGCTTTTCCTTCTCAAGGACCGATCGCAATGATAGTGTACCTGTGTATTGTGCCATGTTAGCTCTACAACAAAGATCAACTCACACAAATAAGAGTCATGCATACAAAATCATTTAACAAGGAATTTTATTAAATGATGCTCCTACTATATAAATCAAGACAATCATATAAGTAGGCCAAGATCCATATTTCACTACTAGATAAGTCAGCTTTGGCTGATCGCTTACTTCATAGCTATTTAGGTAGACAACTCTTGTCAATTACATCTCATGTAACTCTTGGATAGTTGAGCGAACAACACTTGTTCTTGTCTATCTCATAGACATTACTCAACTCCTTGCCTCTAAGTCCTAAATCCTATTAAGATGACCTAGTTAAGTCCAAACCCACAATAAGCAGTTCAGATATTACAATTATACAGTCGCACCTTGCTAGGATAAACATAGGCACCTTGCTTTGGCAAAACCTACCTAATGTTGATCTTAACCTTGATGAGTGCTTATCATGGAAGGCAACACAAGAAGAACTTAATATTTATATCAACAATTGTTTCCATGCATAACAATTATGCCATCACATCTTGCTAGGATAAACATTGGCACCTTGCTTTGGCAAAACCTACCAAATGTTGTTCTAAGAAATGATGAATACTTGTCAACAATTGTATCCATACATGTGATGCATGTAATTCACAAATTAATATCTCATATACAATAACAATGCATCATATGCAATATAAGCCGCTACGCAGAGGTAGCACGGCGGTCCCGCTAGCCGGTTAGCGAGCGGGGTCAAGGGGCAGCGCTCCGCCCCGAGCCCAAAAATTATATGAACATCGATGTTTTGAGAATCTGATTCTCCCAATAACCTGGCAATGCTCATGGACATCGATGTCCAATCCTGAACATCGATGTCATTTGGCCTCTAGAACACAAGAACATCGATGTCTAGACCTCAACATCGATGTTCAATTGAACATCAATGTTTGATTCTTGAACATCGATGTTTGAAGGTTCTGAAAGTCCAAGATTAGGCAGTAGTTTTAAAAATCAATGTCTAACCCTTAAACATCGATGTAGGACTCATGAACATCGATGTTCAAACTTGAACATCGATGTTGGAGACCTCTACCAATTAAAGTTTCATGGTAGTACTTTTAAACATCGATGTATAGGCCCTAAACATCGATGTTTCTGTCCTGAACATCGATGTTCTCTACTGAACATCGATGTTTCAGACTTCTGCCAAGGCCAAAACTCATGTGAACATCGATGTTCAACCATTGAACATCGATGTTCTGGCCTCGATGCACTAGAACGACCATCGTTCCTTACGAAAACTGACAATCGATTTTCCTTTTGTCGAACCCCTTCGACTTACTGCCAAAAACCTCTTGATTGATATCACATACCAATCAAGTGCTTGTTGTCAAAACCCTTTTGACACAACCAACCTCAACATATATCACATATACAAAATGAATTCAGCATATCACATATACCAAAATGAATTCATCATATCACACACACTAAGATGAACATATCACACATATGCACAACTAAATTCGGTTTAGAGCTTCACAAGAGGCTCCGCTACCACTGTAAGTATCCGCGCATGCAAACTTGACAATCAAGTGCAGTGGAAAGACCCGGAAACCTTGGAGGATCCAAGTGAAGCAACCAAACTGAAATACAAAATCGTTCATACCTGAAACGGTTAGGATCTTTCACCTAATTAAAGAACCGAATCAGCTAGAGCCAGAAGAATATCCTGCTCCTCTACAGTATCCACACGAACTGTGATGACTAAAAGAAAACCGTCACATGATCTCCAACCCGAGCTCTCCCGAGATGCGGTGCTAGCTGCGGAATTCGGGAGCTTGAACTTGTGGTGTTTTGGTGTTCTTCCTTCTTTCTCAAAGAAGAAGAAGAGAGTGTGTGTCTATAAACTCAAGTCTTACTCAAGTTTTTCTGGTGTGTAGCATGGTGTTAAGCTAAAGCTCTCAAGTCTGAAAAACTGATCACTCCACACTTGATCACACTAACACATAATGCATTAGTTAATTAGACTAATGGCCAACACTATGGCCCAAAGGTAGCATGATAATGACACTCACCATCTTTTGTCTACCACTAATGCATTATCACACACCAATACAACATAGCACTAAACCTGGTTCAATAATTCAGATAATTAGTGAACCAAAACGACCCCGGTTCAATCACGGTCCAACCACAAACCGGTTCAACCACGGTCCAACCAGGGTTCAACCACCTGCTCGAATCAACGGTTCTATGTGTGTGACCCTGTAGGCACTTGTAACGTCCGGCAATAATTATAAAATCTCATTTTACAATTATAAGCAAAGAGCGGCGTCTAGCAACACATCATTGCTACCCGAACGACAAGATCAGTACTGATTCTATATGCCTCGGAACATGTCATCGTCCCTTCGTCCCATTACCAAGATTAAACACGAGACAAGGAATATGTCTTTCTCGCATATGTTCAATCTTGGTTTCCTAATCCTCGAGTTAACCCTGTAAAACGGATACCTATGATATCACCATATCATAATCCGAGCATGGCCATGCATTTACTGTTCAACTCTATCAAGAAACCACCTGATAATATACCCGTTATATGGGTTGGACGAGTCCCCTCTGAATCATACAAAACCCACTACACATTTATCATATACCCAATGATTACACTAAGGTCTACTCATTTACAAAATAGCCATAAGTAATATCAAAGTATACGACTCATATGTTGGGAACCTTGATGATCTCAAGTCTAAGGACAATACATATAAGAACTGCTATCGACAAACATATAACGTTCCATGTAGCGTTCTTATGTGGGTCGGTCCAGTCCACAAGTTCTCTAACTTGTACCCGTATGTAGAATTCATATCACATATAAATTTTCAACATACGCTAGTCTTAATTTATTATTACAACCCATCCATAACAATAACCGACTAGGGACATTTAAGAATATAAGATAATCTAGGGTTATAGATATGTGCAAGCGTTTATCTCATAAGCGATATTTATTGGAATAAACTAAATGTGTATACATGACTACAAACAATCATCCATTGATTGGCTTTTGGGCATATTACACTAACAATCACCGTCGCGGGTTGTACGGCGAGGCCCGAGGTCGGCTCGGCCAGTGTCAATCAAGAGGACCCAAGAGCGAAGCTTGACCCTGTCTCGCGTGCGGCTGCAACCTCAACAAGGTAAGCCACCAGTCCTTTCCCCCCTTGATTCTTCTCCGTTTTGCCCTTTTTGATTTGTGGGTTTTCGTGCTGAATTGATTTCGGTACATGGGTGGTTCTGTGTGTTGTGCTCGGCGGCGGTGGTGTGCGATGATTTGGCTTGGCGGGCGTGTAGTAGTGGTCCGACGGGTGGTTTTTGCGGCGACAGTGATAAGCTTTGGGCTGTGCTGGTGTTCGATCGGTGGCCATGGTCGTTCCGCCGGGCGGAGTTTAGAAGTTGACGACCCACTTATTCTTATTCTGGTAAGAATCCTACACCATTATTTCTTAAATTCGTGTTGCTGCCTGTGATCGTTTTGGTTGTGAAGTGGACGATTGTTGGATGGTAGCAGATTGGTGGTGGCAGCAGTGTTGTTGAGGCTCTGTTTGTTAGTCTTGACCTGTTTCTGGCGAAGTTGACCGGAATCCAGGGAGCATGTACTGTTCCGGCGAGGCTCGGAAATTTTCCGGCGAAGGCTCGGATTCTGTCCAACGATATATATTTCTTGCTTAGACGGTATTTATCCTCTGTTTTGTCTCGGTTTTGTCTTGTATATGAATTTTGAATTATTTATCGAAATACATATTTATATATATATATCAAGTGAATTGTGGTTTACCGAGAGCGGAGAGTTAGAGTGTGTGGTCGGGAGAATTACCAACACAGATAGAACTTTAGGCCGATAAACTCTTGGGTTCGGGAACGATCTTAGAACGGTTTTAGGAAAAACCGGGCCCAAGCCCAATAACCTAATTATAAAGTTAAGAACGTTTCATGGACTTAAGATATGGACTTAAGGCCTAATCACAGATAATTAAATTACGAACTCTTAGGAAACGGGCTCGAAGCCCAATTTCATAATCGGTAAATATGGACTTAAGGAAGTGGGCCCTCGACCTAGGATTCTTGTTTATGGATTTAGTGGGCTTTAGGCCCGGGAATCATTTATGGGCATAGATCGGTGAACCTTAGATTCCTATGAGTTATCGATGAGAGAATATCCTTTTTGGACTTAGACCCGGAGATCGTATAATCGGATAGTTAGGGTTGGGAGTTACTCGGTTTGAATATATCCTTAGCCTGCATACACGTTTTTATTTCTAAAATTTATTTAGTGATTATATTAGGTGTCGGTATTCAGGCACGGGTGATACCTCGGGAGCTGTGGACTCAGATCGGGGAGAAGTCATAATCTGCATTTTTTAGGTGACATTACAAGTCTTTTATATATGTTTTGTGAATGCATGTTGGTGTGGTTTATTTGTTTACTTGCCTTGTTTGCTACATGCGGTAATTGGAATTGTGTGCCTGATTGTTTCCACATGTCAAATTTGGTTAAAAGGATGGTTATGGAATATAACATGATATTATGTTTTGGTGATAGTGTGTGGTTATGGGCCGGAGGCCCGGATGAAACAAAAACACATAGAATTCACACATCCCTGGAAAGCATAATGTATTTTAACAGAAATGTAAAGGGTATAATTAAGAATAAAATATTTAATTCTACTGTGGAGTCGGCTAGGAGCCCCGAGGGAGGGTTGGGTACCCTCGGGTCACATTATGCGGTTTAGCATGGTTATCCCAGGGGAAGGTAGGTGCACCCCTGGAAGACTTGCACCAGTTAGGTGTGTCTGAGCGCACCCTCAGGGAGCTAGCGGCCACTCGAGGTTTATCTGTGGTTTTTTACCTCAGAATCTACCCCTTCTGAGGTTCGACACTTGGGTTTCACACCCGGATCTGATCAGATGCGCTACCGAGACATGACTCATAGTAGAGGGCCCACAATAATAATAATAATAAAAATGCATTGAATCTAAATAATAAAGACAATAACACAATAAGATGTTTTTGTGTTGGTGTGTGATTCTGATATTGCTTGTATGTTGTACTTGTGCTCGTGAACTACTCACCCTACGAGCATGACTTCACTTTCATGTATACTTAGACTTTTAATGATCACTGAGTAGGCGACTCACATAATCGCCACCGTTGTTTTTCAGACCTTAGTTAGCGTGCTGTTCTCACTTTACCTTCGACTCGGAGTTCAGACGCAGATACTTCAGCAGGTAGTTGTGCATCATCTCTCGGTTGGATCCATAGGGCCCATATGCATGTTATTTTCTTTATCCTGATTTTTTTTTATATTATTTCAGCTTCCGCTGCATGAGGATTGATTTGAGATGTCATAAATGTTTTACTTCTCTATCGGCGTTTTGTCGAAGTTTAATTTTGTGATGTTATTTCGGCGTGACGTCGTGGTGGCTTATGACTTGTTAAGCCGGTTTATTTCTTTCATTTTATGACATCTCGGTGTTAATAAATTTCTATGGAAATGTTTGTGTGCTGAGGCAGCGGTATTCGTATCCCGAGTTTCAAGGGTATTTTGGGTAAATCTTTTTCATTTAAGTGTTATTATTATTATTGGGTACGGGCTTCTACACATGCATCATCGGCTTAGAGACGGTACTCAACCTAGGGATCAAGCGGATAAGAGTGTTCGGAGATTCAGCCCTGGTAATATTCCAAGCAAAAGGAGAATGGAAGATCAAGGAAGAAAAGCTGGCACCTTATCATGATCACCTACAGACCTTAGCTTCGAAATTTGAGGTGATTGATTTCCAGTACGTACCTAGGAGAGACAACCAATTTGCCAACGCAGTAGCTACACTTTCCTCATTGATGGGAATGCCAAACAATGCCATCATTTTGCCTTTGACAGTCCAGAGGAGAGACAAACCATCCTTCCGCCGGAGCGAAGAGCCAAGTGAATCATGGTTCCAAAGCTATCTGAACCAATTGAACCCCAACGAGCCCCCCATCATGGCTCTCACCACTGCAAAGATAGACCAACCATCACATGGCCAGACAGGGGACGACGATGGCTTAGACCATTGGTATAAAGACATACTGGAGTATCTTAGGGAAGGGACTATCCCTAAGGAAGCAACGATTGAAGAGAAGAAGATTCTGAGGAGATTGCCTGGGGGATATGTCATATGTTCTGGGAATCTTTACAAAAGACATGCTACGGGGATCCACTTGTTATGCGTAAATGCAAGAGAGGTGGGGCGAATCATGAAGGAAATCCATAAGGGAGATGGAGGTCCACACATGGGAGGGGACATGTTGGCTCGAAAGATATTACGATTAGGATATTTTTGGTCAATAATGGAGACTGACTGTGCAAAATTTGTAAAATGTTGCCACACATGTCAAGCCCATCGGAAGCTGCAGCAAAAACCGCCATTACTATTGACACCCATGTCTTCACCTTGGCCTTTCTCCACATGGGGCATTGATGTCATCGGGAAGATAACCCCAAAAGCCACAAATGGACACGAGTACATATTGGTGGCCATTGACTACTTTTCCAAATGGGTGGAGGCTGAATCATATGCCATGCTACATCTAAGAATTATCCGCAACAACATTATTTATCCTTATGGCGTCTCACATGAGTTGATATCGGATAATGGTTCACATTTCAAAGCTGATGTCGAGAGGTTATGCCAAAAATTTGGAATTACGCGTCATAAGTCTTCGCCCTATCGACCTCAAGCCAATGGTGCAGTCGAAGCTGCCAATAAAAATATGAAGGTCATCCTGGGAAAGATGATATCCATGCACAAAGAATGGGCAGAAAAATTGCCATTGGCTTTATGGGGTTACCGGACCTCCATCAGATCTTCCACGGGCGCGACTCCATATTCTTTAGTATATGGCATGGAAGCGGTACTACCCGTAGAACTCGAAGTACAGTCATTGAGAGTGGCCCGGGAAAGTAAGCTTCCTGAAACAGAATGGGTGCAAGAAAGACTGGATCAATTGGTGCTGTTAGATGAAAAGAGGTTGACAGCCTTGTATCATGTACAAGGATACCAAAGAAGGATAGCTCGAGCTTTCAACAAAAGGATCAAGGAAAGAGGATTGAGAAAAGGGGATCTGGTGCAAAAAGAGGTAAGACAACCGGTGCATGACCCCAGGGGCAAGTTCAAAGCAAAGTGGATTGGACCTTATGTCATCAATGAGATTCTACCGAAGGGAGCAATAAAAATCCGAGATTCGGACGGAAACGAGTTTCAAGAGCCGGTCAACTTGGATCAATTAAAAAAGTATCATGTGTAATTTGAACCGTTGTAAAAAGAACTACGTGGACCTGATTCCATGCGCTCGAAAAAAGAAAAGAAAGCGATAAGCCATGGATACGTAGGAAACCCAACTTGGGTCCGGTCACTTTATTAATAAAAGATCAAAGGTTGACGAGAAAGGAAATGGGAGTTCATTCACTCGTTTATTTTGCATGCATTATACATGTCATGGATACTTATCTAAGTAAAACATGTAAAGTACGCTTAGGTATCCTCTTCATGATCACTGGGGGACACAGGTTCTTGACTAATGTTCCATCCCAAGAGTCTGTCTTTGTAACCAGAGAGGATTCGTTCGGTCTCACTTACACTCTTCTTCAACCACCTTTGATAATTCATGGAAGAATAGGGATTGGCGATGTTACAAACCTTCATCTTTGTGGGAAGACTCCAATACCCTTGCAAGAGCTTTATAGTGCGACCATCCATTAACCTATCCAAAGGCGGACGAGGGAGAGGAGGAATCGTCTGATCATGCCCAAACTATCGTGCTACCCTGGATGGATGATAAAAGGTTGTCCGAAGAACTCCTGGAAGCACCACAACCTTGTGACCAACTGTATGGATGATCACTTCTTGCATCTTGAACCAAGGGCAATGCCACATAACCTGATATTCCTCCAAACACTTCATGAAAACCACCCATTCCTTGATAGAAGAGGGAGCAAGGGAAAGGACCCGTTCTTGATATTCCATCGAAGTATACAAGTCCAATCTTGGAGGATGGATTAGTTTAAGGTGATCACACAGCCACATCTGCGGTGAAACAAATTCATGGGTTAAGGAGGGAGAAAAGGATGAGTCCCGAAGATGCATGAAAGTTAGAGACGATACCTGAAGAAGTAAGGGGGAACCAGTCAAGGGCTTGTCCGAACAGGCTGCCAGGACGTCCAAACAGGCAAGAGTTTTGCCTAAAACAACAGGCACTATACTGTGACCGTTGAACGATTTGGCCACTAGCGCACCTACACTTAGAGGGCATACACCGGAGTGACCAGGCAGTAAGAACTCAAGCACCATCGTCAAAGCCAGGGCGTGATCATGATCCCTTTTCCATGATGCATCACATTCGAGGTACCCACGTGACAAAACATCGACAGAGTATTGATCAACCAAGGGCGACAGGTTCATATGTGTGTCCTTACCCAACAGATATTCTATCTGTCCCTCTGTAACAGACAAGAATGCACAAACCTCAGATTTGGTCACTGCAGCAATGGAAACTGTGGCAATATCATCTTCTATCTGGGTTTCAAGGAGTGCACAGAATTCGTCCACCAACGGACAGAGTTCCACCATGGAAGGGCCGAAGCGGAACACACGGCGATCATGATCCCAGAACATAGCTGCAGCACGAATTAAGTTCTCATTAACCTTCACTTCAGCCAGGTTAAACAAAGGAGAAAGCCCTGGCAGCTTGAAATCAGGGAGACGTGCTTGGGGGACACTTCCCATCCAATGGAGCACGCTAGCCCAGGCCTGAAGACCGAAAAGGAAAGATCCGGGGACCATGACCGCCACGACCGGTAGTCATGTCGTGAAGCCCGCCACCGTAGGCGATCATCCACGCAAGACCGCCGTGTTTGGCAGTCATTAATCCACATGACCGCCCGGTCGGCAGTGTGTGGGCCCCGCCCAGAGAATTCCGAAAAAATCTGAGAAATTTTAGGGAGAGAGAAAATAAAAAAGAAGAGAGAAAAAGAAAGGAATGTACCCTCTTATTAGGGAGGAAATTTTCCACCTGAACAAGGAGCACCTATCGACACTTTACTTGATTTGCAATAATAAGTGTTTTATGTACCATGCATGCATGATTTGCCAAATATTTGTGCATAAGGGCACGTTGCCTACACTTATTACCATGGGCACGAGAAACCCATTCCTCGTTTACTGTCGGGTTGAAACACCCGAGGACAACTAGTAAGACCAACGTACATTGAACCCCATCTTTAAAACCGTAAAGGGACACTAGGGGCATCTCCCCGCTTTTTAGTTTGTGTGTCTCAAGGGATACGGCACATTTGATTAGGCGATCTAGGGGCATGGAATCCAGACACATCCAACCTAGAACTTAGGAGAGCCCAGTCAAAAGCCGTAGACCTAGTCTTCGCAACCCGGTAAGATGAGATAAGAGAGATGAAGGGGTCTAGATAGGAGAGTAGCTAGCCCAGCAAACTCAGTCGTGAGAGAGACCAGAGAGGAGTGAATCTAATCGGAGGAGAAGATGGAAGAGAACCAGTAAGCCAAGCAACCAGACCCTGCAAACCTTGAGAATGAGCCCACCTTGAGACATACAAGTCAGAAGCCGGGAACCCTGTTCTCGCAAACGATGAGATGAGGAGACTAGACGGAAACCGAATACCCACAAACCTCGGCACGAGGTAACACCCAGACAAAAGATGAGACGCCCAAACCTCGGCATGAGGTAACACCTAGACATATGATGAAATCCACACATCTTGACATGAGGTAATACCTGAACATGAGATGAAATGCACAAACCTCGGCATGAGGTAGCACCCAGACTAAGACGGTCGGGCCAACGACTCGATAGATAAAACGATGTTACCACCTCAGGATTGTTAGAACCTATGTCTTCATGGTTCATTCATTACAGGTTTTGATAAATGACAAACCAAGATCATAACCAAGATGAAGCAAAAAGAAATCAAGCAAACAAGCACTCAACCAAAGTGATCAAGTACTCAAGTGAAGATATGATCAAGAGTTGAAGTGCAAAGAAGAGCAAGAGAAGTTAGGACCTATTTGTACAAGGT
>JAKUCV010000078.1:0-15134 GCA_028386065.3 Turnera subulata | reverse complement strand
CATCTTTCGTGAAGCTCGGGTATGTCTGGGGGAAGGGTGGAACAGCAACCCACTTCCTTGTCAATGGATTGCAGAGGTAATAAACCCTCTCTTTTAAGTCTAATGGATGGGTAGAGTGGCACAAGAGCAAGTCATTACATGAAGCAGCAATGCGAATGTGGGCTCTCCTACCACGCCCTCCCTTTCCACGCCTGAAACACGGCAGAAAACCCAAGTCGAATCTCTTCTTGTCGGATTGGAATAGTGGATGCTGCAAGCGGCCAACGCAGTTTATAATAGAATGCTCTGTGTCCCGAGGAGTCTTCTTGCAGTTGGTGACCAGCGTGAAGGGCAGCGGTTGATCATTGTGGTTCTTATTGTGGATCTCTTTCCGACGCTTGAGAAAGATAGGGGTGGAGATCAAAGAATTCCAACGCTTGGAGACCAACTTCCCCTGAAAAGCAAATCTACAAGACGGGAATCCTCTTCCAAGGATTTCAACCAATAAAGCATCATCCATATCCTCCATTGAAGTCAAAGATTTTCCTGCGGTTTCGATTTGAAACAAAATTCAGGGCGAAGTTTGTTGGAGGTTGGAACCTGTTAACCTAAGTGAATCTTCACCTCTAAAATAATTTTTAGAGCCGGCTCCAATTAAAAGCATAAGGATTTTATAAAAAGCGAAATTGTAGGGTTGGTGGCCCATGAGTATCACAGTGGTCTCTTGGGATTACTTTTTGTATTAAGGTTGATTATCTATTAATAATTGAATTTAATATTAAAATTAATTTTAGAAACCAAAAAATCTCAAGAATACTTTTATTTAAATTTAAATTTAAACATTAGATACTATCCTAAATTATATTTTAGAATTGTTAATATTATTAAGTTGACCTAAATATTTTCAGAGATGGTAATATCAATTATAATAAATAATTTTAAGGTCTATCTATTAAAGTGACACCTAGAAAATTGAGCTGGGTCTACATGTCAAGATTGACATATTAATAATTTAATCGGTCAAATTTTGATTGTTGTCTAGTGGAATTGAACAACCTATTCTATGAGGTTGAGTTATTAATTATGCGTAATAATATTTTACATTAGGAAGTTGATCCTTTCACTCGACTTATAAGCTTGTAAATTAAAATTCTTATTTTATGATATTATATTTAGTTACAATATACAAATTGTCTATTAATTTGTATAAATCTTCCTTTTAGTTATATAAAATTATTTTTAAAAATTTTTGGAAGGGAATGATGAGAAAAAACAATAATTAGGTGACATCAATACTTTATAGAAATACAATTCATATAATTTTATAAAAAGGCAAAAAAAAATGGTGTACATAATGATATTGATTTTTATACTACTTTGGTGCCTTAAATTTACATCATTTATCTACAAAGACAATCAATCTCACCATTATTATATGTTGCTACTAATAAATATTTTATTTTAAAAATATAATATTGGGTTTAATTAACTTAGTAACTCTTGCTATTGTAAATCAATATATAAAATGAAAATAATTATAAAAGGTTATTGACAATATATTTCTTTGGAATTATTTTGTATTTTTAATTCCTATGGAAAAATTTAATTTAATATTTTTTTATTAATAAATACTAAAGATCCTATATTTTAGAAAAAAATATTTTAAATTATCATATTAGTATATACAAGTAATAATTATCATTCATATCACATATGGTTCTAGATCTGAATGCCCTGGCCCCCAAGCTGTTTAGGTTTAGCAAGCCTCTCTCTCAAGCACATTTTCAGCTTATCTGTTGTTCCACTCCACAAGAAATTCCCCATAATCTTTGAAAGTTTCTTCAGAACAGTACCCACAGGAATTTTGAAGAATGATAAGTAGTACAGTGGCCAACTGCACAGAACAAAACAAGCCGTCCCTGCCACAAATAAGGACCAGAAATTTACTCAAAGCAAGGGAGACATCTCTTCAAGTTTGAGAGAGAATCCACGTACTGGAGAATTGAAAAAGATGAGGAGCCAATATGAAACTCCCTGATTAAACCTTTATTAATGAACTGCTTGAGCAATCGTCGCGGCCAAACCTTCCACAGCCATATTATTAAATAGGAGTGGAGAAAGAGGGTGTCCTTCTTTTAGACCCTTGCCCATGACAAATTCATGGGAAGAATTAAGAACCATTGATAATTAGAAGTAAGAACAGACATTTTTTAACTGGATATGTACAGCTCCAAATCCATCTCATCCACATGTTCTTGATCCCCATTGCCTTCATAATATCCGTAAGGCATAAGGTAGTCCTAAGCCACGGAATCAAAATGCTTTCTTGAAATCAATCTTCAAACTGCTTAAAATTTCATTTCCTGTCAAAGCACTATATATCCAGGATGAGTTGTATCTGAAACACTTTTTACTTTGATATATTTCTGTTATATATGGACTCTCTCATGGATTTTATTATTAGAGTTTGATAAATCAGAGATTTACCTGATTATAGAATATCTATGTGTGGTAAGATCTTAGTGATGCAAAGCCTGCAAAAGAGGAAGACAAAAGGGCACTGGGGATGTCCAGGGTGTGTGACCCCGGAGGCTCTCTGATGCCTAAGTCAGAACTAAACTCTTTATAGTAAGTAATAGATAGAAGAGATTGATTAGTTCTATTCTCGTACCTTTATCCAGGTTAGGGAGCAACTATTTATAGAAGATTTGAGGTTTTTAGTGTGGACCTATACCTCAAGGTCTTGGTATGGACCTCCTCATGGTGTGGACTTGGACCTCGGGATCTTAATATGGACTAAGACCTCAGGGTGGAGACTTGGACCTCAAGGTCTTAGTGTAGACCTGGACTCTAAAGTCTTGATGTAAACTTGTACCTCAGGGTCTTACTTGGGCCTTTTAGGTAATAAATGATTATTTCATATGTTATTTCATATGTTATCACTAGCCCCAACTCTGAGGAAAATTGTATAGCAATTTTCCTTAGAGTTTACTTCTTAAAAACGTGCTCTTTTGTTCCAGTCATCACCATGCATTAAATTGCCTTATTTGGCTATCTCAGGACTCATATAGCCCCCAGTGTAAGTGATCATCTTATAAGACAAAGGTTGTGGTTTTTGTTGAGCTCACATTAAGCTCATTTTTACGCTTTTCTTTGGACTTAGGAAAGGTCTCCCTTGGATTTGCATGAACATTCTTTACTTTTGAAAGAAATTTTTTCCTTTTTTGTTTTCTCTTGGAAACCTCTCTTTTTAACTCGAAGATATTCGCCTTTAGATAAAATAAGGTAGGCCAACGTAAGGAGAACCTTCAAAAGTGGGTTCTTCTCTTTTTTTTTAATGGAGACACAATATAAAGAGAACCTCTAAAAGTGGGTATCTTCTTTATGGAGATCGAATATAAAGAGGACCTCTAAGAATGGGTTCCTTCTTTATATTTCTTCTACTTTTTTTTTTTTTATGGAGGAGACACAATATAAAGAGGACCTCTAGAAGTGGGTACCTTCTTTATGGAGATCGGATACAAAGAGGACCTCTAAGAATGGGTACATCCTCTGTATTTCTTCTAGACATGCGACCTTTGTTTTTGACTGCTTGGTCTTGATCGTCTTTTTTTTACAAAATCTGCGACTACTTGGGCTGTATTGCCTCAGTTGTCTTTTATCATGCGACGTATTTGGGCCATACCGCGCCTTAGTCGTCTTTTATTACGTGATCTTTCTTTAGATCGTCTTGTTGTTGCGACTAGGATCGGCTACATGGCCTCATGTCGTCTTGCCTTGCAACTATAAACTGTTCTATGGCTTTTCAGTGTCTTATTTCTCCAACTAGTAGAGGGTACATAGCCTTTCGTCATCTTATCTTGCAACTATAGAATGCTGTATGGCTTTTCGTCATCTTATTTATGCGACTAGCAAGGCTACATGATCCTTTTTTCCTCTTTTTTTTTGATTGTTAGTAGTAAAAGACAATATTTTCACACCATGGGTGTTTCCTTTTTAGACCTTGGGGTTCTTTCTTTTTACACTCAAGGAATCTATTCTTTTACTTCCAAGGGATCTTATTTTTTAAACCCAGAGAGTCTTCTCTTTTTTCGTATGTATATATAATAACCCAAGCCACTTCTTGCTTTTAAAACTTTATTTTTCGAAATTTGGATGAAACCGATACATGATTAATAGTTTGAAAATAAAATTGCAAGACATGCTATACAATTTGAAAAGATTTTAGTCGTAAATATATGCGTTTACTTCTGGTGAAAACTATGGTAATTAATTAAAAGAAGAGAAACCATAATAAATAATAAAAAAGGGGCCAAGGTCAGCAGGGCATACGCCCAAGTAAGACCTTGGTTTTCTAAGTAGGGTTTTAATTTAAAAGGGAGGTCTTGTAAATAAGAACTTAATTTGAGGAGGCAAGACTTGTTAACAAGAATTTGATTCGAGAAAGGGGACTTGTAAATAAGTCCTTTACTTGGGGTCATGTTAACAAGACCATGGGTAAAAAAATAGATGTCAGCTTGGGATTTAACATTTTGTAACCCCTTAAATGAAAGGAGATGGACTAAAGTGTAACCCTTAAATGTAAAAACATGGACTAAAGTGTAAATCCTTGAATGTAAGGAGATGGACTAAAATGTAAACCCTTAAATATAAGGAGATGGACTAAAGTGTAAATCCTTAAATATAAGGACATAAGAAACCCTTAAAAAGAAAGCCTTTTAACTAGGGAGTAAGATTGAAACCCTTGGATGTAGGTACAAAAATATAAGACCCAAGTTATAAGGTCCTCTAGAAACTCGTTATCATTATTATTAAGGAAAGAGAATCAAAAAATGTTTCTTCCAAGGCGATATAAGACCCAAGTTGTAAGGTCCTCTAGAAACCCCTGTTATCATTATTATTAAGGAAAGAGAATCAAAAATTGTTTCTTCCTTCAAAAATTTTTGTTACCGCAACTCATGGCGATAGGTGAGACGATGTCATAAAAATCTTTTGTTAACAATACCTTTATAAGGGGATATCTTTTGTTAACAAGACCTTAAAAATAAGCCCTTTTAATCGGAGAGTAGGGAAATCTTAAAAACAAGGAGTACAATATAAACCTTTTAAAAGAAGGCCTTTAAACAAGGAGTACAAGGAGTACTCGTATCTACTGAAGTCATCACTAAATGTAATGAAGTATTGAAAACCACCTCTAGCCTGTGTAGACATAGGTCCGTATACAACAGTATGTATTAGACCTACGAAGTCCTAGGCTCTTCACCTTTACCCGTAAAGGAAGCCTTAGTCATTTTGCCTAATAAACATGACTCATATGTCTCATATGATTCAAAATCAAGTGAGTCTAAAATCCAACATAATGGAGTTTAGGAATACGAGTCTCGTTTATATGGGCCAAACGACTATGCCAGAGATAGGTTTCACTAGAATCATGTAATCTAACCTTCTTCGTATTAATGTTATAGATAGGCGTCACTAGGTTTAGAACACACAAACCATCGTTTAAAATGCACCATCATAATCAATTTCATTGAAATAAATAGAACAACAATTGTTCTTTATTATCAATGAAAAACTTTTCTTGTCCATACAAGACACAGAAATCAAATTCCTGCTTATGGTAGGTATATAATAACAATGGTCTAGTTCTAAACCAAAATACTAGGTAAGGATAGATAGTAAGTCTCTACGGGTAATGTTGCAACTCTTGCTACAATTCCGATGCGTAGGTCTATCTCATCCTTAGCCAATCTCTCACTCTTTCTCAGTTCCTTCACATTTCATAAATGTGAGAACCACATCTGGTATCTAATACCCATGATGCAGAGGTAGAGATATTAGCCTCTATAACAAAATACCTGAAGCGGAAGTCTCACTTCCCTTCTGCTTCTTTACCTCTTCAAGGTAAACAGGGCAGTTGCATTTCTAATGGCCTGGTTTATTGCAACGGAAACAATTTCCTACCTTACCCTTTTCCTTCTCCAAGGAAACTAAGACCCTCAAGGCTCTCAATGTATCTAATACTTTTGAGCACATGAGGTCCAACGGGTGACAACTCAGCCATCTTGCATTGGAACAATGCCTTAGAGGTCTCGTACCTCCCATGCCTTACTTGCTCTCCTCAGAGCATTTTTAGGTGTTCGATCATATCGAACGCCCCCATGTTTTCATGTTGCTTCTGAAGCTGAGAGTCCATGGTGATAAACATAAGGCATGCAACATCCAATGCATCATAAACATGCTTCTTATAAGCATCTCATTCTGCCCTAAGAGCATTAGGCCCCGGTTCATTAAGAACAGACCCTTCAGGGACATACAAGTTCTTTTCTTGTTTGAGGACTATCCTCAAATGTGATGCCACTCTAGGAACTATTCCTGTTCAGCTTGTCCTACTCAAGGACCAATCGCAATAATAGATGCTAGTGTTTTGTTTATAATTGTAAAATGAGAGTTTACAATTATTGCCGAACATTACAAGTGCCTACAGGGTCACACACATAGAATCGTTGATTCGAGCAGGTGGTTGAACCGTGGATGGACCATGGTTCGACCGGGTATGGTTGAACCATGGTTGGACCGTGGTTGGACCAGGGTCATTTTGGGCTGGTTTGGTTCAATTATTGACAAAATTATTGGACCAAATTAGTGCTGTGATGAGTGTTTGTACACTAGTGGAGATATGGTTATGTGGAGACATAATCATAAAAGATAATGGGCCAATATGTTGGCCATTATCCCATTGTCTCTTAGCACTAATTGGGAGTAGAGCAATCAGATTACTCTTGACCCTTCTTACTCTCTCTTGCATTCTGAATTCTGGGTTTCTCAGAGCAAGAAACACACACACTTCTTCCTCTCTTCTTTGTGAAAGAAAGAGTTACCATAAACACCACATATAGCTCCCGGAAATCCGTAGCTAGCACTACGGTTCGGGAGTGCTCTGAGGTTAGAGATCGTGAGACGATTCCGGCCGGTGATTGACAGTTCGTGTGGATACCGTAGAGGAGTAGGATATCCTTCCGGCTCTAGCTGATTCGGCTCTTCAGTTAGGTGAAAGATCCTAACCGTTTCAGGTATGTTTGTTTTTGTTGTTCGGTTTAATTGCTTCACTTGGATCCTCCAAAGTTTTCGGGTCTTTCCGCTGCACTTGATTGTCAAGTTTGCATGCTCGGATACTTACAGTGGTAGCGGAGCCTCTTGTGAAGCTCTAAACTGAATTTATGTGCATATGTTGATATGTTCATGCAAATATATATGATGTGTTAGATGTGATGTAGCATGATCATTATATGTTGAGTTCATTATGTATATGTGAAATATATATATATATATATATATATATTGATGTTGGTTTGTGTCAAAAGTGTTTTGACAACAAGAACTTGATTGGTATGTGATATCAATCAAGGAGTAATTGGCAGTAAGTCGAAGGGGTTCGACAAAACAAAAATTGATCGTCGGTTTTCGGAAGGAACGATGGTCGTTCTAGTGCTGCAGGGCCAGGACATCGATGTTCATAAGATGGACATCGATGTCCACATGAGGATTTGCCTTGGCCAAGCCTGTTCCACGAAAGGTTGGCCTTGGCAGATTCACATGAACATTGATGTTCAGGGTTGAACATCGATGTCCAAGAGCCTTGTGAGATTGATTTGAGATTCCAGAGACCAAATAACATCGATGTTCACTTTATAACATCGATGTCCTTGTGTTCCAGAGTCTCAAACATCAATGTTTAAAGGTTGGACCTTTGGAACTTTCCAACATCGATGTCCAAGAGTTGAACATCGATGTTCTTGAGTTCCAGAGGCCAATGAACCTTTCGAACTTTCCAACATCGATGTCCAAGAGTTGAACATCGATGTTCTTGAGCTCTGCCAAATAGTTTGGACTTCCAGAGCCTCAAGGACATCGATGTTTCATGACAGGACATCGATGTCCTTGTGTTCCAGAGGCCAAATGACATTGATGTTCATGACAGGACATCGATGTCCTAGAGTACCCGAGGCCAATGGACATCGATGTTCAGAAATGGACATCGATGTCCTTGTGCATTACCAAGGTGTTGGGGAGAATCAGATTCTCAAAGACATCGATGTTCACTTATGGGCATCGATGTTTACATGTATTTTTGGTTTCCAAATTTACATAACATCAATATGTGATTTGTTGATTATATGCATGTGATGTATGATCATATATTGATATAAATATTAAGTTCTTAGTTGCCTTCTATGATAAGCACTCATCATTGCTTAGATCAACATTTGGTAGGTTTTGCCAAAGCAAGGTGCCAATGTTTATCCTAGCAAGGTGCGACTGGATAATTGTAATATCTGAACTGCTTATTGTGGGTTTGGACTTAACTAGGTCATCTCAATAGGATTGAGAACTTAGAGGCAAGGAGTTGAGTTAAGTCTATGAGATAGATAAGAACAAGTGTTGTTCACTCAACTATCCAAGAGTTACATGAGATGTAATTGACAAGAGTTGTCTACCTAAATAGCTATGATGTAGGCGATCAGCCAAAGCTGACTTATATTATGGTGAAATATGGATCTTGGCCTACTCATGATTATTTTGATTCATAGTAGGAGCATCATTTAATAGAATTCCTTGTTAAATGATTTTTGTATACATGACTCTTATTTGTGTGAGTTGGTCATTGTTGAGTTGATCATTGTTGTAGAGTTACCATGGCACAAAACACTAGCACAATATCATTGTGATCGGTCCTTGAGAAGGTAAGCTGAATGGAAATAGTTTCCTAAAGTGGTATCGTAATTTGAGAATAGTCCTCAAACAAGAAAATAAATTGTATGTCCTCGAAGGGCCTGTTCCGAATGAACCGGTGCCTAGTGCTTCTAGGGCAGAAAGGGATGCTTACAAGAAGCATCTTGATGATGCATTGGATGCATCATGCCTTATGCTTATAACCATGGACTCTGAGCTTTAGAAGCAACATGAGTAATTGGGGGCGTTCGATGTGATCGAACACCTGAGAGGTATGAGACCTCTAAGGCATTGTTCCAATGCAGGATGGCTGAGTCATCACCCGTAAGACCTCATGTGCTCAAAATGGTTGGATACATTGAGAGCCTTGAGGGTCTTGGTTTTCCTTTGCAGAAGGAGTTGGTTGTTGATCTAGTCCTGCAATCGTTGCCGGATAGTTACAGCCAATTTGTCATAAACTTCAATATGAATCATCTTGACAAATCCTTGTCTGAGTTGCTCAACATGTTGGGAACAGCTGAGCAACAGATGAAGGCAAACAAATCCAACAGCATTATGATGGTTGGAAGTAGCAAGGGAAAGGGTAAGGGCAAGGTGAAGAAATTTGCCAAAAAGTTTGGTGCATCTTCTTCACAAGTGCTGAAACCCAAAGGTGGTGTTGCAAAGGAAGGTCAATGCTTCCATTGCAAGAAGTCCGGTCATTAGAAATGTAATTGCCCTGTTTACCTTGAAGAGGTAAAGAAGCAGAAGGGAAGTAAGGCTTCCGCTTCAGGTATTTTCGTTATAGAAGCTAATATCTCTATCTCAGCATCATGGGTATTAGATACAGGATGTGGTTCTCACATTTGTGCAAATGTGGAGGAACTGAGATAGAGTAGGAGATTGGCAAAGGGTATGATAGACCTGCGTGTGGGAAATGGAGCAAGAGTTGCTGCATTAGCCGTAGGAACTTACTATCTTACCTTACCGAGTGGTTTGGTTTTAGAACTAGACGATTGTTATTATGTACCGACCATAAGCAGGAATTTGATTTTTGTGTCTTGTCTTGACAAGAAAGGCTTTTCATTTGTAATAAAGAACAATCGTTGTTCTATTTATTTCAATGATGCTTGTTATGGTGGTGCGTATTTAAGCAATGGTTTGTATGTTCTTAACCTAGAAACCGCAATCTATAACGTTAATACAAGAAGGCTAGAATGAATGATTCTAATGAAACCTATCTTTGGCATTGTCGATTGGGCCATATAAATGAGACTCGTATGTCTAAACTCCATAAAGATGGACTTTTAGACTCATTTTATTTTGAATCATTTGAGACATGTGAGTCATGTTTGTTAGGCAAGATGACGAAGACTCCTTTTTCTGGTAAAGGTAAAAGGGCTTCGGACATGTTAGGTCTTATACATAGTGATGTATGCGGATCTATGTCGACACAAGCTAGAGGTGGATTTCAATACTTCATTACATTTACTGATGATTTCAGTAGGTATGGCTATGTGTATCTGATGAGACACAAGTCAGAATCCTTTGAAAAGTTCAAAGAATTCAAGAATGAAGTATAGAATCAACTCGGCAAGAGCATTAAAATGCTTCGATCAGATCGAGGAGGTGAACACTTGGGCCGAGAATTTCTTGATCATCTAAAAGGAGTATGGTATAGTATCACAACTCACTCCACCGGGTACGCCTCAATGGAATGGTGTATCCGAAAGGAGGAGTAGAACCTTGTTAGACATGGTTCGTTCGATGATGAGCCAAGCTGACCTTCCTTCTTCATTTTGGGGACATGCATTATTGAGTGTTGCATTTACACTTAACGGTGTTCCATCTAAATCGGTCGAAAAGACACCATTTGAGATATGGACTGGGAAGCGTCCCAATTTATCTTTTATGAGAATTTGGGATTGTGAGGCTTACATGAGACGTGAAGCATCAGATAAACTCGGCCCTAAATCTGACAAGTGCCTCTTTGTAGGATACCCTAAGGAAACTAAAGGGTATTATTTCTATAATCCTTTAGAGCACAAAGAGTTTGTTGCTCGGACTGTTATTTTTCTAGAAAGAGAATTTATTTTTAGAAGAATCAGTGGGAGGAAAATAGAACTCGAAGAAGTTCGACATATAGAGGCTGAGATGGAACAAGGACAGGAACCATAAGATGTTGTGGATGAGAATCTGTAACACATGGACCGCGTAGGTCGGATAGGACTCGGTACGAGCCTGAGAGATATGGATTTCACATGACTCATACTGGAGACATGATGCTCATAGATGAGGACGAGCCCACTTCCTATCAGCAAGCCATTACGGGTCCGGACTCTAAGAAGTGGCTGGAAGCCATGAATTCGGAAATGGAATCCATGTATCAAAACAAGGTATGGACCTTGGTTGATCCACCTGAAGGGGTAAAACCCATAGGGTGCAAGTGGGTCTTTAAGAAAAAGACCGACATGGATGGTAATGTGATTACCTATAAAGGGCGATTGGTTGCGAAAGGTTTCAAACATGTTCATGGTATAGACTATGATAAAACTTTCTCACCAGTTGCCATGGTTAAATCCATCCGGATTCTATTGGCTACAGCAGCATACTATGATTATGAGATATGGCAAATGGATGTCAAAACCGCTTTCCTTAACGGAAATCTTTTAGAGGATGTGTACATGACACAACCTAAAGGTTTTGTCGATCCAGAGAATGCTAATATGGTATGCAAGTTGCAGAGATCCATTTAAGGATTGAAGCAAGCTTCTAGGAGTTGGAATCTTCGTTTTAATGATGTGATCAAAGAGTTTGGTTTCATTAAGAACGAAGATGAACCATGTGTTTACAAGAAGGTTAGTGGGAGCACTATTGTTTTCTTGTTGTTGTATGTTGATGACATCCTATTCATTCGGAATGATATTCCGACACTACAGTCTGTAAAGGCTTGGTTAAGAAAAATTTCTCAATGAAGGACTTAGGAGAAGCTGCCTAAGTGTTAGGTATAAAGATCTATAGAGATAGATCCAAAACGCTTCTCAGGCTAAGTCAAAGTACGTATATTGACAAGGTGCTAAAGAGGTTTAGCATGCAAGACTCCAAGAAAGGATTCTTGCCCTTGTCACATGGCATATCTCTCTCAAAGAGTCAATGTCCTAATACATGTATGCTTCTGCAATAGGATCTATCATGTATGCCATGATATGTACTCAACCGAATCGCTTATGCTTTGAGTGTCACAAGCAGATACCAATCTGATCCCGGTGAGAGTCACTGGATAGCGGTTAAGAACATCCTTAAGTACTTGAGAAGGACTAAGGATGCATTCTTGGTTTACGGAAGCGTTGATGAGCTTGTTTTAAAGAGTTACACAGATGCTAGCTTCCAAACTGACAGGGATGATTTTAGATCGCAGTCAGGTTATGTGTTTTTGTCTTGGAGGTGGTACTGTATGCTGAAAGAGTTTCAAACAGGGAACAGTTACTGACTCTGCAACTGTGGCTGTGCAAAGTTCCTTCTGAGAATAATGTAACAGACCTGTTGACTAAGTCTCTCACACAGCGGAAGCATGATGGTCATGCTGCATTCATTGGTATTAGATACATGTATGATTGGCTTTAGTGCAAGTGGGAGATTGTTAGTGTAATATGCCCAAAAGCCAATCAATGGATGATTGCTTGTAGTCATGTATACACATTAAGGTTATTCCAATAAATATCGTTTATGAGATAAATGCTTGCACATATTTATAACCCTAGAATATTTTATATTCTTAAATGTCCCTAGTCGATTATTATTATGGATGAGTTGTAATAATAAATTAAGACTAGCGTATGTTGAGAATTTATATGTGATATGAATTCTACATATGGGTACAAGTTAGAGAACTTGTGGACTGGACCGACCCACATAAGAACGCTACATGGAACGTTATATGATTGTCATTAGCGGTTCTTATATGTATTGTCCTCAGACCTGAGATCATCAAGGTTCCCAACATATGAGTCATATATTTTGATATTATTCCTAGTCATCCGTAACTGGGTGGACTTAAGGGTAATCATTGGGTATATGATAAATGTGTAGTGGGTTTTGATTGATCAAGATGGGATTCGTCCGACCCATATAACGGGTATATTATCGGATGGTTTCTTGATAGAATTGAACCGGAAATGCATGGCCATGCTCGGATTATGATATGGTGATATCATAGGTATCCGTTTTACGCGGTTAACTCGAGGATCAAGAAACCGAGATTGAACATATACGAGATTGACGTTTTCCATGTCTCGGTTTAATCTTGATAATTGGACGAAAGGACGATGACATGTTCCGAGGCATATAGAATCAGTACTGATCTTGTCGTTCGGGTAGCAATGATGTGTTGCTAGACGCCGCTCTTTGCTTATAATTGTAAAATGAGAGTTTACAATTATTGTCGAACGTTACAAGTGCCTACAGGGTCACACACATAGAATCGTTGATTCGAGCTGGTGGTTGAACCGTGGATGGACCATGGTTCGACCGGGTATGGTTGGACCATGGTTGGACCGTGGTTGGACCATGGTCGTTTTGGGCTGGATTGGTTCAATTATTGACAGAATTATTGGACCAAATTAGTGCTGCGATGAGTGTTTGTACACTGGTGGAGACATGATTATGTGGAGACATAATCATAAAAGATAATGGGCCAATATGTTGGCAATTATCCCATTGTCTCTTAGCACTAATTGGGTGTAGAGTAATCAGATTACTCTTGACCCTTCTCACTCTCTCTTGCATTCTGAATTCTGGGTTTTTCAGAGCAAGAAACACACACACTTCTTCCTCTCTTCTTTGTGAAAGAAAGAGTTACCATAAACACCACATATAGCTCCCGGAAATCCGTAGCTAGCACTACGGTTCGGGAGTGCTCTGGTGTTAGAGATCGTGAGACGATTCCGGCCGGTGATTGACGGTTCGTGTGGATACCGTAGAGGAGTAGGATATCCTTCCGGCTCTAGCTGATTCGGCTCTTCAGTTAGGTGAAAGATCCTAACCGTTTCAGGTATGTTTGTTTTTGTTGTTCGGTTTAATTGCTTCACTTGGATTTGTGGATGCCTTACTTATTAGATCTTTTTCGGTACCACCACCAACGGTGGGTATTGTTGGATTACCTTCGGTTCCATCACCTTGGGGTGTAGAATCCGTGGTAACTCCCAATTGTTCATATTGGGAAGACGTGACTTTTTGTTCAGGTTTCCCAGAGACGGCGCCAAATGATAAATCAGAGATTTACCTGATTATAGAAGGTCTATGTGTGGTAGGATCTTGGTGATGCAAAGCCTGCAAAAGAGGAAGACAAAAGGACACCGGGGGTGTCCAGGGTGTGTGACCCCGGAGGCTCTCCGATGCCTAAGTCAGAACTAAACTCTTTGTGGTAAGTGATAAATAGAAGAGATTGATTAGTTCTATTCTCGTACCTTTATCCAGGTTAGGGGGCAACTATTTATAGAAGATTTGAGGTTTTTAGTGTGGACCTATACCTCAAAGTCTTGGTATGGACCTCCTCATGGTGTGGACTTGGACCTTAGGGTCTTAATATGGACCAAGACCTCAGGGTGGAGACTTGGACCTCAAGGTCTTAGTGTAGACCTGGACTCTAAGGTCTTGATGTAAACTTGTATCTTAGGGTCTTACTTGGGCCTTTTAGGCAATAAATGATTATTTCATATATTATTTCATGTGTTATCAGAGTTCCAACAAAAGTCTTTATCCATAGATGAAACCACCAAGTGAACTTGGATTGGTCTGCAAGGGAGGAAGAAAATGCATAACAAACCATAATCTAAACCAAAACTATCAAAGAAAAAATAAGTAACAGACACCACACAACAAATACAAGGAAAAAAAGAAAAAAAATATAAAAAAGAGAATTGCAGAAGTTAAAAGCTACATGGATATTTGTAGGAAATGATGTGTATAAGAAGAGTGAACCAACCGAAAATGTCATAGCGCCTATAAGAGAATTGTTGGAGACTAGAGGCTCACGAGGCCCATACTGTCGCCTTATTAGGAACAAATCCATGTTTATTCCAAGAAATTCGGTCTCGACTAATCAAGATTACCTATATAAAAATATAAATATCACGTTAATCGCTAGCTAAGTAGATTTTTGGACTTATAGATAGAGATAGTAGAGTATCCTATCGACACATACTATTACTTACTCGCACTCTGATACTCACTTCACTTGACCGTTGGACAAACCATGGACCCAAATGCCGCGGGGTGGGATTCTCTTGCAGGCGACCTCCTGCTGAAGATCTTCGCTCACCTCGAGACCGAACCCGACATCCGCCGGTTTCGCAGCGTTTGCCGGTGGTGGCGCTGCTCCTCGCCTCCGCTTCCTCCCAAAACCACCACCACCCCTGTCCTGCGTCTCCCCTGCTTCAATCCCA
>JAKUCV010000077.1:248026-296301 GCA_028386065.3 Turnera subulata | reverse complement strand
TTCCCTTCCTTGGTTTTCTGAGGTTGTTGCCTAATCGGGTTGCTGTTGATGTTTGGTTGTGGTTTGTGGGTGTTTTCTGTGGAGGTGTGGCCGTGGATGACGGGGGTGGATTTGGGATGTTGTTGCCGGTGAGGTGGAATGGACAGTAGGTTACTGCTCACAGGTGTTTGATGCGTTGTGGATGGACGACATGTTGGATTCTGGGGGCGTTTTGCTGCGGTGAACAGTATCTGGCCGGATTCCGGCGAGAATTCCGGTATCTCGAGAATTTTCCGGCGATGCCTCGGGAATTTTCCGGCGAGCCCGGAAACTAACCTTTGGGTAATTCCTTGGACCGTATGCATTGTTGAGCTCGGGTTTGGGCGGATTACAAGTTAGGCTCGGAAACGGGCCGATTGTGCAAAGCCCATGTTCTCGGGACGAATACATTCTAACGGACTGAGAACGTTAATGAACCTGGACTCTTAATTGTTTTAGTTAAAAACAAAGATTTAATTTAATTAAACAAATACTAATCCTTAATTCCATTTATGTTTTGTAATTCGATTTATAATTTTATTTTGTGTTGGACCATTAGAAAGACCTATAGTATTTAAATTCCGGTTTAGTTAATTTATATTTGGACTCTTAATAATTAAAGGCTCAATTATACTTATTTACTTGATTTAGTTGTCAAATGTAACTAAAAATATAAATATGAATACATATAAATTATAAGCACATGTGTATAAATGATTATATATATATATATATCCTACCAAATTTATGTTTAGCTAAATAATGAAGTTACAACTTGATTTATCACATAAATATAAACATAAGGTTAAATAGGAGTTACCTACTATATATGTATAAATATGGTCACACTAGATATACGTTTAATCTAGTATCGATTTATGTGTAAATATACGTGAATAAAAATATGTATCTTAATATGTTTAAGTCTTCCCTTATCGACAAAGGGCTAAAGAGCCGGGATATCAGCTTGGAGCTCGGTTTTGGTTTTCAACTTAAAGATCGAGTATGATTGGTATAACGATTAAAGAGGTTAATTTCATATTAAAGAAAAACATGGACATAATAGGAATTAGACTTGGAATAAGACAAGCCGTGTAACAATTTCTAAAACCGGTATCATGCATAAACATTTTGTTGTGCATTATAAGTGATTATTGTATTCCTATATGTACATATAGGGTATCGGGATTTAACCGGATAGCAGTTTCAGAGACATACCAGGTGAGGATGGATAAACCTTGATATGTGCCCGTAATGCTGTGTGTGTATTTTTGTTGTTTGTGTATTTTTGCTGTTTGATGGAACTGCTGAAATGGATATTGTTGGTTGATTGACTGCTATGATGTTGTTGTTGTGTGCTTTGTGTTCGATAGAATTGCAGTGATGTTGATTGCCGGTTGTTTGACTGTTGTGGTTATCATTGGTGATGCTAGATTCTGATATTGGTTTTGTGATAATGTGTAGAGAAAAATGATGAACTGGTCTATGGTCGATGTGGATAATTGAGGACAGAATAATAAGTATTGGAAACGGAATTGGAATTGATATCATATGATGATGTAATTGTCACTTGGAAAGTAGTGGTACGACTAGATGGTTAGAGACTAGTTCTGTGGTGTCTTGCCAGAGGGTTTGTTGGTTGGGGTGTTGACCCCGGATTTGTGATATTGGGATGTTGATCCCGGATTTGTGATATTGGGATGTTGATCCCGGATTTGAGATATTGGGATGTTGATCCCGGATTTAAGATATGGGGATGTTGATCCCGGATTGTGGTGGGGCCTGGCATCCAGAATCAGTTAATAACCAGGTACGACCCTAGCTTGTCCAGTGACGGGGCCCGGAAGATAAAATTGGTAATAAAAATTAATAAGTAATCTTTTGGTCTTGGCTTTGATGTGATTTAGTGAGATTCCTTTGACGTGTTGGTTGTGTTGGATTCCTTGATGAGTTGTTTGATTTAGATTCCTCTGTCGTGTTGTGTGTGTAGTTTCATCTGTTTGATGGTTGTTTTACTTCAAAAGTGTTATGGTTGAATATATCACTGTTTATCTTTCGTCGGTGAGCGTTTCGGACTCACCCCTCGCCTGCGGGGTTTCATCCCGTAGGATGAGTTGTTTGTAGTGCAGGAACGTACCGGGCGTGCTGGAGCGTACCCTCGGACAGGACTCGGATCCATTAGTCGCATTGGGTTTGCATATGATGTCATGTGAGTCATAAGTCTTCCGTTGTGCATATCGTTAGGACTTCTGCTGTGTATTTGTGGTATTTGGGCCATTGGGCCAGATAGTTATTGTTGTTGATGTCCCCGAGGTTCGGGTGACGAGTTTCATGTTGGGCCGAAGGGCCGGTTTCCAGTTTTGTTATTGGGCCGTTGGCCAATTTATTGATTTATACACTGTTGTTTGGGCTTTATTGGGTTGGGTTGTCACAGTTCCGACACGTATTTACTGTGTACGGTAAATACGGGTCGGGGCGTCTCATTTACTCCCCCCACTCCACAGCACAATGATTTTCATGCTCCTTTGTTACCGTCCTTTATTTGCATTTTGAATACTACTCTCTGGTTGACGGCTGCCTGCAGGGACGGAGCTAGAAAGAAATTTTGCCTAGAGGGGCCACTAATTAGATCGAACCATGGCAGATTAGGTATACCCAAGAAACTCATAGTTATTGGACTAACCACTAATCTGTGATTTTCGTTTATCATATATAATAAAAATTCAAATTTAAGAAGACTGGTGCCTGTTTGCTCCCTAGATCCGTTCACCATTAAGGATTGTAAGGGAGAAGAAAAAAATGTTTAACCTTTGGAACATCATGTATCGGATTGTGGTACTAAATAGTATGTTTAAACTACTATTCTATGGAGTAATCAAATGGAAAGGATTTGGTTTTGAGCAAGGAGAATCTTTATCATAAAGTTACCGTAAAAAAAAAAAAAAAGAGAGAATTCTTAGATCAGTTTTGTAAAATATTTTTGTCCAGTTCCCGAGGAGAAGGACGGCCAGTTCCAGTTCCAGGGGACATGTGCGATCTTAGGCGGTTTCCCGCGAATAATGGTTGTGGTTAAAAGTCCCTCTCCCTGGTTCACCGCTTCATCGCGCGCCTGTTGCACAAAACGAAAGTGAAGCAAATTATAAACATCGGGCTTTTATTTTTTTATTTCCAGAATCACTCTCGGGAAAGTGATTATTTTTGAAAGAAAAAACAACGAAAAAAAATTATGCTCGTAAAAGGTGATAGAGGACGAGGATACCGTAATTTTTGGATAGACTATACTGGTATTAGGAATACTCATGAATGAAGATGAAATGATATTTTAAACAAAAATCCAAGATAATTAAATTATTACAAGGAGAGAACAATTTGCCTGGGAGTTGGCAACAGTACAAAGCAGAATATCAATAAAAACAAACTAATTTCGTTAGCATCGTAACAGTGCATATTTTTTTTGGTGTTTTACTAAAGTATGAAATTTACTTCCACTAGAGGTCTAGTTGATTTGATTTGTAGTTTTGATCTCAAAAAAATCTTTTTTTTTTTTTTTCCTTAATCCAATTCTGTAAAACCTGCTCAGTCGTCAGACAAACTCCATGGAGAGAGTGCAGGAAACGCTCCCAAGACGAGAGTGAAATCATCAAAACCAAGTGTCATTTCCACGTGCCGAAATAGCAATCCAACGGCTGAGATCTTTAGGGGGCGCGGGGAAGGTTAAGAAAGAGCATTTAAGGACATAACGCCAGTTTAGAAGGAGCAAAAGAGGCTCTGGAGTGCTCTCATCAATTCATCTCCCCGCTCTATTAGGGTGGGAGGAAAAAGGTTAGAAGAATTTCATGCACGCGACACGGCGTGCCCTAAAGTCAAAACCTCCTCAAAAATGCACTTTCTCGTTAAATGGAAGTTATTACCACAGTAAGCCACCATTTTTTATTTTATTTTTTTACAAGTCCTCCCCCCCACTTAGTATTTTATTAGTAACCCATTTTAAGTATTCATTCCTCCACTCCCTGTTTTTAATGCACCTGTCACACTCACTGCCCTCACTGCCTAGTAGTGGCTAGCTACCTGCTTCACAACTCTTACTCTTCCTCATCTACACACCCACAATACACCATGCTTCATGACCAATTGAGGTTGGTTCAAGTAGTAAGCGACTTGTTCCACTTAAGCGAGGTCTCGGGTTCGAGTCTTCGTGTGCGCAAAAAACTTCATTTGGGAGACTCACCCACCATTACCTAAGTGCGTCACTCGAGTTGAGGTGAATTTAGTTTGGTGCTTGGTCCAAGATGACGGTGGAAAATAAAAAAAAAATACACCATGCTTCATGACTCCACTTAAAAATGGCAAATCCCAAATATGGAAAGCTTATAATGAACAATTATTCAATCTTAGTCCCTTAACTAAATGGGTGATTAGGTTCAAGTGTAGTTTTACTCCCATTGAATATCTGATACTTGGGGTGTTTCCTTTATGCATATGGACATAATTTGGCTATTTGGATTTTGGTTTACAAATTGATCATTTATTCACACCCACCAAATTTTTAGGGGGTTGAAAGGAGATTAATACGAACCTTAGGGGATAAACTTTCTAATAACTAGCAGGAGTTAAAATAAAAAATAAAAAAACATATAACTGTAATTTTTCAACATCCTCCCTTAAGGCGCTACCTGAGCTGTCTTTTCCATTTCTCTTACGTTAAAAAAGGCACAGTTGGCTAAAAACACAAACATCTCCTTCACTTATGTCTCTCTCTCTCGTTCCATAACAACAATAGACTTCCTTCTATTTTTAGCAACATTGCTCTCCCTCACCAATCTTCTTCACCTGTGCAAAGCCAAAGCCTGAAACACCATACCAGGCAAAAGTAAAGGTCAAAAGAAACAAAGGCATAACAGAAGAAAAGCTAAAGGCATCAACTCACTTTTCAAATATCTGGTATTTAGTCTTTACTTGCATTTCTTTCTTCTTCTTTTCTGTTTTATGGATTTATTCTTTTTTAAAATGTGTTATCATCATCTTTGGTTTCGGTTACGTATCTGTAACATTTTGGATAATAACGGATAAGCATCAGCTATTAAATTCGTGATTAGGCATTATTATGTTTATACACATCCATCACTTTTGTGCTTTCTCTGCAAATGTTTAATGTATTTTCTGTGTTTCCAACTTTAACGTTAGTTTTGAACGGTGAGGTTCTTAGAAGATTTTTTGTGGTCACGCAGGTGTTTATTTGTGAATCAGAGAGACCAAATCACATTGGGAGCTTGAAGTTAATGCGAAAAAAGATTTGTTCTTTCTTAGCCATATATATAATATATAACATCTTTTAACGTGCAAGTGATTTTAGGGGCCCCCTCTGTTTCAAGGATCATATATGAAAGGATGGTTAATTAAGGGAGGAGAACCTGTTTGATATCTGGTGCCATTTGCCCTCAGGTTTATGACAATGAAATCAAGATTGTGTGGTGGATTCTGGGTGAAGATGTGAATTTGTAATGGTGGGTTGGAGCTTTTATTTTGTGAATCAATGGAGGATACGCGGATTTTATTAGTTTGTGCGGCCCAGTTTAGGATATAAGTAATGGATTCGAGGGAAGAATTTGAAGGGGATAGGTCGCCGTCGCCATCCCCGTATGTGGTGTTCCAAAGTATATCTGAGGGGGCGATGAAGGTGGCTGGTGAGGCATTGCAGACAGTGTATGCTGTTAATCCACATTATCACTCACCGCCTAGAAACGCCCACAGGCGTAGTCAAAGTGAATTCTCATCTGGGAATTTAAGAAGTAATAGCTTCCGTAGATTGAAGAATCAGATGCAAAAGGTGTGGGGATGCAGTGGCAATTGCAGGGACGGTTACTTTTCGAGTTTCAATCCTGAGGTCTTGGCAAACCAGAAACGCCAGTGGTATCAGATTAATTCCAAAACTCTGGTATTATAAGTTTTCTGTTATTGTAATTAGTTCTTTCTGTTTTGGTTGAATTGTATTTAAGTTCTTTTACTATGTTTGCATATCTTCTCGGGCCATTTCATGCCACCTTAAATTGGTTGTTATGTTTGTATAAATTATACTATGACGACTTCACACTCTGATAGATGAACTTCTTGAAGAACTGTTCACACTTTGGAGTTGTGGCACAGCACAACGTGAACCATCGACACTTTTCATTGTTTTGATTCTGAAACAGTCAACACAGTATGAGAACACATAACTTGATAACAGTTCAGTGAGAAAAAAAAAAAAAAGGGTATGGAAGTTTATCTGTCTGTTATGTTAAATTGTTTATTTTGAAACGTAGTTAAACTTAAATATCAAACTAGTTGGTGTTGGTTGTCTAAGACTCATGTGTGTATGAAATAGGAAAATGTTGGGCATTTGCTAGTTCTTTTTCTTCGCAAGTTATATCATCTATGATCTTCTGTTAATATTTGTACAACATAAGTGTGGATGTTGTTGTAGGACACCACCAAATATAAGGAGCCCACTTCACTATTTGAACACTTTGTTATTGCGGGGCTTCATCCTTATGCCAATCTTGAGGCCGTAGAGAATGCATATGCAAGAAAAAAGAAGTGGGAGTCTGAGAGAGACTTCAGAAAACTACAACGTGGGCCTTCATTTCCCTCGATGGAACCTCAGGTTAATTACACGGCAGTACCACTTTTTCCATTGTATATCCAAACGTGATTACAATATGTCTGGTTCAACTTTAGCTCCCCTTCCACACAAGTAATTGCAACTATTTTTCTGCTGCAGATATTGTTTAAATATCCTCCTGGGAAGAAATTATCTTTGCGCCCGAAGGATCTATCTGCCTTCTGCTTTCCTGAAGGTGTCAAGGTTCGGTGTGACCAACTATTTTACCATATACATTATGATTCGGTCTTTGTTCTAGATGCATCTGCAAAATGAAATAAAAAGATAAAAACCTCATCCTTTGCTGTGTTTGGCTTTGGATTCATTACTTTGCATCCACCATTGTTGCTGAGTAAAATGGCTTCCTCGAAGTTACTTTATCTGTGATGTAGTCCTGCTGCCAACTCTCTAAATTCTGGCATTCTTTTCTATGTACAATTTAGTTGGTTTTCATTTCCCCAAAGTATGAGGTCATGTTCTTATGCAAGTTCACTTGTAGCCACTGAATGTGATGCATCTGCAAGAATTACATTAGATAGTAAAATATCTACTGTGTAATGTATAGGTATATCCATAGAAAACCCTTTGGCATGAGTAGTTTTATAATGGCTGAGCCTGTTATGTGCACTCAGTGACATACTGTTTCTATAGTATTTCCAATGGAAAATGTTCAAAACTTTGTTGCATATCAACATGTGGTTGAAACTAGGTTCAAGTTTTTTTTTAACGGATGAAAGAAACCCCGTAAAATAACTCTTACGTTAGAGTGTAATCTTTCTTGGTTTATACTTTACACTCTGTAAGTTCAAACTTTTATCTCTGGATGTTTTTGGATGCATTTCCCTCTGGAAGGTAAGGTTCATAAATCAGATGTTTCTAACGCTGTCCTCTAAACATTGAAGCAACAATATCTTTTTTTTTAATGTTATCTAATACTTGTTTCTCTTCTGCAAAAAATTTGTGCGGCATGCTTACAATTGATTTCTTGATAACATTGCCCTTGTCTAATTTATTTTTTTTTGTTTTTGTTACTAAATTCTATGGCTGTTTTACTTGTGGAAAATCACATACAGACACGGTTGCTGGAGAGGACTCCGTCATTGAGTGAACTAAATGAACTTGTTTATGGACAGGTACGCCAAGTCCCACTTTTGCCTCTGATGACAAATAATTATTCTGTCAAACCATTTTCCATCAAATTTATGGTACCGTTTCTTTTGTGGTGGAGTGGGATCTTATAAAAGACGAAACCAAACGTGCATTTCCATCCAGGCTAGTTCTAATGGGGCACTTTGCTGTGCACTTTCTAACTAGAATTTTATTCCTTGATGAAAAGATATGACATTTCATTAATATATTGTCTACAGGAGCATGTGGGCAGAGATGATTCATCATTCGTGTTTTCTCTTAAGGTTGGTTGTTTTTTTTTCTCTATTCGTCTTTTCTCATATCAAACCTTTTACTGCTTGATGGAATAATGCTTAACCAAGACTAAAATGCATGTAAGAGGACTTTTTACCCACAATTTCTCCCCCTTTTCTTTAGATGTTTAACTATGATCCTCTTATACCCTTTTCTTGTCATGCTTGTTGCTGCTTGACTACCATGCGCTGCAACTTTTCGAATTGTAATTTCTCATGTGACCTAATTCTAGTGTGATTAACTGAAATTTCTATTCTTGTGGGTGCACACACACTCTAACTTTCTGCTGTACGAGTCTTTCAAAATACTGTCGCAACAGATTTGCTTTATTTTCTATATGCAGCCTTTATTCTTCTTGATTGGGGGAACCAAAAGATGTTGTTCACTACTTCCACAAATGCTTGCAACTGCAGAGAGGATTAATGCTTATTACTATGATTTATTGCACATTTCCAGTTAAATGGTTCTACTCTTATAGACACAAGGGGTGGATGCTTAAAAAAATTTGTTACTTTGAGCAGGTGGCAGACAATGATACGCTTTATGGGGTCTGCTTACATGTATCAGAAATTGTACAGAGACCGCCTGGTGTAACAGGCAACTTATCACCGCTTTCTGAATCTCTTGCCCGCTGCTGTCGCTTTTTGGTGTCTGCTCCTCGATGCTATTGTGTGCTAACAAGAGCTCCTTTCTTCGAATTACACTTCCAGATGTTGAACAGGTTATTACCATAAAATTGTTTCATAACTTAATAGGATTTGTTTTGTCGCTACTGCGGAAACGACATAATGATATCAACGTCTTTAACGTCAATTCTTAACCACATTTTACTTACTTGGATGCAGTATCGTTGCACAAGAGCGTCTGAATCGAATAACACAATTCGTTAATGAGATATCGCTTGCTAGCCATGTCCGCTCTACGTCCAGAGAACATGATCAAATGAATGGGAATGTTGAGTACTCTGATAATGAGAACAATGTCGATTGGATGGCTTCTGCAATACATGTTGATGATGCAGTGGTCCTCTCTGCTGCAGCTGCTGGAATTATATCAGATGATGATGCCACAGCCTTATCTCCACGGGTAGATGAATCTCGTTCTCCTGAAAGTGTTAGCGCCAGTGATGCTTCAGATTTTGGCCAAGGGAGGGAAGTTGATAAGGATGGAAAGAAGAACTCGCATTACTCTGATGATTGTGCTTCTGATTCCATGGAAATTCGTTCTGATGCTTCGGAAAAAAATTGCGGAAGCTGTGCAAATGGGTTGCCTTCTCCAGATATTGGGTCATTTTTCTGCTCCAGTGCGCACAAATTGGAGCGTCTTGGAAGTTTTGACACGGTATTGAGGTAGTGATTTACTATAATATGGTAACTGTGTTGGAGTGATGCTATGTTACTCAATCAATTCAAGCAATTGTGTTAAAAGTTTTGGTAATACGTTTTTATCTTTGGCAGTCCAGCCAGAGGCATGATATCGGAGGATGAGGATGACTTTTTTGCAAATGATGAAAAAGATTTTGGGGATGACCTAATAATGGAATGGGCTAGGGTTAGTTCATAACCCTTGGCCATGCTTATACCTTCATTCAATAAGATTTCTATTCTCCTCCACCTAATTATTTTCTTTTGGGTGCCATATCTTTCATAGGAAAACAAAAATGAGATGCTACAGATAATTTCTGCCTATCATGCTCAGACTATCCCTCAACGAGGAAGTGAGCTAGTTTTTCAGCCTCTTGAACATTTACAAGCTATTACTTATAAGCGTGCTTCTGTCTTTGACCTGGACTGTTTTGAAAATATTCCTGATTCATTTGAAGCTCCTGAGGTATGCTCTGCTTAAACTGCACAGCGTTTTCCTGAGGCTTCTCATATATGCTCCGTGATAAACTTAAATGTCATGGTGGTAAAAGGTCAAGCAGAAGTTAGCTGTTGCTGAAGATGCCCTTGCACTATCAATATGGACAACTGCTACAGTATGCCGAGTTCTGTCACTTGAAAATGTAATGCTCTTAAATCAGCAAATTTAGTTTGGCATAATCTTGTAATTACAGTTAGTGCAATCATTGGTACTTTTAATGGAGATCTTAAAGCTTATGTTTTCACTTTGATATGTTGTGAATTACATAAATGTTGGTTCATTTTTCTCTGTAAAAGTTTACAATCTACCATTTCATGCATTCCACTCCTACATTTTCGCATATTACGTTAGCAGCTACTTAACGCTACATGGTTCTCCTGCCAGGTTTTGGCACTTGTTACAGGAGTGTTACTGGAAAAACAAATGGTTATAGTGTGTCCCAATCTGGTGAGTGTTTGCTGCTATAAAATATACATTATTTCAGTCCACAGATGATTTCTTTTTATCGATATATTTTTATGGTCTTTTATTTGTAGATCTTGAATTTTCTCAACGATAGCCTAATGGTATGATGTGAATTCTATTCTGACTGGAAATTTGACATTTCAGGGTCTTCTGTCAGCTACAGTGCTATCAATCATCCCCATGATTCGTCCATTTCAATGGCAAAGTTTATTGCTTCCAGTAAGATTTTGAATTGTTTTAGACATCAATGTTTTTTGATCCATGGACTTAGCTAAGACTTTGATGCTGCTAATTGGACATCCTGCACAATTGTTTTTTTTTTTTTTTTGTGAAAAGGTGGCATTATTGAAAGCAAAGCAGGTAGTTCAAGCTTTGTTATGTGTGAATAAACTATCACTAAGACTGCTAAAATGTTTGCTTTTTTGTTTTGGTCAAAATTAAGATGGGACTTTCTTCAAGCTTATTCTTCTGGTTTTGTCAAATAAAAATTAGACTATGGAAGACAGTTTCTTATTCCATTGATTGATTTTTAGGTTCTTTCCAGCTAAACTCTATATTGATCTCTTACAGATTATGCCAGGGACTATGTTTGATTTTCTCGATGCTCCAGTTCCCTTTATTGTGAGTATGCACTCATTCGCATTACATTTGTGGATGGTTTTCTTATATCTCATTATATTGCATTGTTTGGCTTGTCTCCACAACCTAAGCGCTCAAAATTTTCTTCTATCTGTTCTTATGCTTTTTGAGGATGGAAGAAGTTTAGATTTTGACTAATCTTTCTGCCTATGCGTGTGAAAAATTCTACTATGTTTGAAAATTTTGGCTGGAGGAGTTGGGGAATATTTCAAGGAACTTCTTTCCATCCTAAAACATGATATCTGAGGTAGAAGTAGACACAAATGACGAGGAATTTGTTCGACAAAGGATTGGGATTGCAATTACAGGCTTAGGTGGGAGTCTTAGGCTGTTTCCTGGGATGGAATTAAATGGGCAGCCGTTCAAGTACTCTGGATATGGTATGTAATAGAAGGGTAGAGAGTAGAATATCATGCTTAAGGGTCTTAGAGTCAGGCCTAAAAGACATTTCACCTAAAGCCTAAAAGAGAGTTTGAGGGCACTCCTAGAACTTCCTATGTCTGAAAACAAAACATCACAAACCTAGCTTTTTATCAAGGCAAGATAGTGGTTCTTCTTATAACCTTAAATAAAGACACAATAAGTTTGAAATCCTTTAGACGGATCCAAATTCATCAGGTAATTTATGATTAAGCAAATTATTGTAATGCCTGGCTATTTTCCTTCCAGATAGCAGATTGCAGGTCTAAAAACCCCATTTTTGAAAGGTTTTCTTTTGGTGGAGACCTTTTTATACGAAATCCGTGAGGCAGGCGGTGTGGTGATCTTATTTCTACGCTTCTGTGCCATAAACTCTTTTTTCGTTATTACAAGTCTTTGCAGATTCTTCTCTTCATTGTAGTCCCTTTTTTTTTTTTTTCTCGTTTCCAGTTGATATCCTCTTGAACATGCAAGGAATATCTTCCGGAGCTATTGTCAGAAAAAAAAGAGAGAGTATCCTCCGGAGTCCTGCCTCTTAATTCTTTTTTTTTAATTTGTTCACAATGAATTTAAAAGCCTGAGAATTTAGTAATTTGTAGCTGTAAAAGGTAAATTGAATAATGCTTACCATCTAACAAGGTCCAATACAATTTCTTTTCACAACATCTAGCAAGTTTCAATAGAAAATCTTTCTTGTGGCATGCATTCTATTCATTTCTGATGCATCAATTTCACTGGTTTAACGTTAGTTAACAAGCCTGTGAAATAAGGATAATATAGTTGTTTAATTGCATAAAGTGTTGTCAGAATTAAATTTGTTTTCTACGTTGTTTCTTCAGCCAGAATGGTGGTTTTAAATCTTCAAACTTGTCCACTGGTTAAAGGTGTCCCATTACCAAACTCCCTGGTGGTTTAGCATCAAATAGGAAAAAAAAAAAACTGATGATATCTGCGCTACATAAATCGGCATCCACTATCCCCCTAATAGGCTAATATGTTTGGTGACGATTTTATGAGTTTTTAGTAACAGAGCTTGTTGCTAAACGTATTTGTGGGAATGCAGCTATCAATTTTCGGAGTGGCATGTATCGTTATCTCCGCCTCTATTTGTGTAAAACCCGAGTCTGTGTCCTCTGTATAGAATGTTCTCGTAATTGTGTAGTTGATTAATATAGTTCCTTTTGTTGTGGTTGCAGGTTGGAATACAACAAAAACCTGCTGACTTTAAATTGAAGACTTCTAATCTAATCCAAATCAATGTTCTAAAAGACCAGGTCGGTCATTTTTTGGTTCCTCTTTTTCTATTTCCCTCGCCTTTTAACACTAATACTTTGTTGCATTTTTAAGTCTTTGGTTGGACTGTGAAATGCAAGACATTGAACTGAGCTTTATATGTGATTAGGAAAACAGAACCTTGGCCTGTCCGTTTTGTCTGATACTTTCAGTTTCATTCTGTCTCAACAGCTTCACAACATACGTCAGAAAGAAAGAAAAAAAAGAAACAGCTTCATAACAAGCCAGCACATGTGTAGCATGATGGCAACTCTCTTGGTTTCATTTCAAGGAGTTATAGGTTCGGGCCCAGCTTTGGGAGGGGTGGGATTTAGGAAAAAAACCATTAGAACAGCAATATCATCTGTCGTCGTATGCATCATAAATCAAAATAGAAGTTTAATGATCTAAGGGTAATATAAAATTATGGAAAACAAACGTATTATCTTGTCCTATCTTTCTTTTATTTCAATAATTTATTTTAATTTCAGGTGAAAATGTGCGAATTGCCAATGCTTCCACGATATAGAGAGCTTCTCTCGCAACTCGGCCCACTCCATTCGACACTATCATCTCATCACTCTATTGCTAGAAGACAACCTGTTCATAGGTTCAGCGAAGCGCAGGTGTGACTGACTCTGACGAATGCGAAACTTCTCTAACTTTCCCTTCTCTTTATTTTTGGAAACAATATAACTCCCTAAATCTGATTCTGAGTATCATTAGGCATAAAAATTGCTTGATAGTTCTCATTTCCTCAAATTGAATTTTAGCTAAACCCTGGATCAAATATCTGGGGCTCTAGGATGCATAAAGGTAGTACTGCTGAGTTAACAGTATGATGCTACTCCTGAAATAATGTTTTCTGGTTATTGTCCCATACGTCTCTACATGAAATCCTTTAAACACACCCTTTTGTGAGAAAATTGAAATTAACATGATTAACAATGACTTGCTGCTTGCCTTCACCTTAACAGACTTGCTTGTTGGATAGCGAGTCTGATTGCTTGATTGGTAAGCCACTGCTCATTCTATACTCTGCAACAACTCCTTATACGTATTGTTCCTGTTCTAGGCTGAAGCTGCTGTCCAATTTTTGACTATCATGAAACGGTACTTGGAGTCCCTGTGTTCAGACTTAAGGCTTCATACAATAACCAGTGTGCAATCAGACAATGACAGGGTTAGAACATATAAATCATCAACTTTTACGTTCCCCTAATTTGAATGAAAAAAAAAAATCGTAATGTGCTGTTGATATTTAGATTGTCGTTTTCTGAAGCTGATCTTTGGGTTGATTTTCAGGTGTCGTTGCTTCTTAAAGATAGCTTTATTGATTCTTTTCCTCAAAAAGATCGGCCATTTGTTAAGGTAATTTTCTTTTTCTTTCAGTATCTACATATATGTTGCAATTTTCATTTCTGAATTTGATAGCCACAGGGCTTCATTGATTTTTGGGTTGTGCAGTTACTTGTGGAGACGCAACTATTCACTGTCCTATCAGATTCGCGTTTGTCAACCTTTGAGAGTGGAAGCCCTTAAGTTAATCCTTGCACAACTTCGGTGGATCATACCGAAATCGAAATCGCCAGTTGCAAATTGGGAGTTGCAAGCAACAAAGCACAATGCTAGTACAGATATAGTCAACCACAATGGTTTTTTTGGAGCCATTAATTATGAAGATTGGTTTGCTGCAGCACAAAAACCTGACTTTTTGTAACATAGTCATGTAGCAATAATTCCAGATGCCATGCCAATGATCCACGATCTCTCTCTTGAACTGCAACTACGATCTATTTATTCATGGAAATGATCACAGTCCCAATCTTTTATGCGGGTTGTGATCTTCGGCTTATGACAGGCTCTGACTTCACTTTTTTTTTTTCTCTTCTAAATCTCCCTTAGTCAAGAAAAGAGTTCCTTTTAAGGAACTGAAGTGCCACTTAACTGTGATAACGATGAAATATACAGATATTACCTCTTGCTTTTGATTTGTCATAGACAATGGTAGTAGTAGTGTACAGGTTGTCCTAAACAGATTCTCAATACTAGTTTTAATATGTTACGGTTCGTGTCAGTGTTTTTGCTCTAATTTCAAAACATTCTCAGTGTTTTTTTTTTTTTCCTTATATATGTACGCTAACCGTCAAAGAGAATAGCACGAAAGAAAAGAAAAGAAAAAGGTTAAAAGAAAAAGACTCCTTTTTCCACAAGCATTAGGACTAACCCCTACAAAATCGATTACTTCTATAAATAGACTACCAAACCCTGCCTACAGCTGCTTTTGAAGGAGAATTTATGTTTCGTTCAGCTTGTGGTCAATGCAAGTAAGGATTTCTATTCCTTCCTCAGCTTCAAGTTCTCATCAGGTCAGAGCTTCATAGTTGAGGTCAGTTGGGAATTTAATAGCATTGGTTCAACGTTGGTAGTACTCGGTATATTCAATCTTCTTCATTTTTTTTTTTTGTATTTGCTTGAAATTTTTGTTTTCATCAATAATAAAAAAAATCGGCATCAACTCTAAGCTCTACCATATGCATCTTGAACATATGTTTACATACAAAAGTGAAGGTGATTGACAAAAATATTGGTTACTTGATCATAAATGGACTAGATAGATATTACATGTTCCGGTTGGTGGGTAATCTGTATAATTCTTAAATACTAATTTCGCTGGTGGTTTGCCCTGGCCCTAGACTGCAGGAGCCTTTCCTCAACCTAATTTTTTTTTTTACCCAAAAAAATATTAAAAGTATGTGGTTGCACTTTTGTATTTACAGGTGTAAAGGTGATGGACCAACAACAGACCCCAGTGCCCGAGTCAGAGTCAGAGTCAGGGTTAGACTTTGAGTTTGCATATGACAATCCTAATTTCTCCGACAAGCGTTTAATTATCAAGATTGCAGCAGGGTCCCCAGGCCAAAATGAATATCAACTTACTCCTCTACCACCAGAGGTAACTGCTAGCGACCTACCAAGGATCGCCCAGAAGTTTCCTAATAGTATTAGAGAATGGGTAGCAAAGTTCTTGACATCCTTGAATGAACTAGCGTCATCAGGAATATCCCAAGAGTTTTTAGGTGATAAAGTCATAACCATAAGTACCAGTTCCGCAATTTTGGCAAGCAATAGTCAATTCTTTCGTGGTTTGTTTCCAAGCAACCTGCGCAAGAAGAAGTTGATCTGCAAATCAATGCATATGAAGAAGCAGCCTTCATAAACCTACTCCATTTTATGTATGGCAAGAGATTACTGTCCTCCAATAACCACAACAACAACAACAACAACACATTTCGCGATTTCACCAATTTACATATTATTGCTCAAAAGTTCCAAGCCAGGTCATGTATGAAGTACTGCTGTGAATCGTTGCTGAAGTTGATAAGCTGGGATACAGTTCCCTTCTACTTTTGTCTCGGCTCGATTGATGCTTCAGCATGCCATGACGAAGTTCAGTGGCTCATAAGAAAGTCCAAAGAGTTTGTCATCAGTGAGTGCAGGATGTGTACAAGCTTACTCATGCACTACGCTTGCCTTTGGAAGGAATGGAGGCATTATTATCAGATGAGGGTATAGCCGCGTGGTCTGAAGATGTCATCTTGGTGCATCTTTGTACATGGTGTCTTCTGCATCCCAAGGAGCGACAACAATTTTATAAATCTCGCGTTGATAACTTGGTTCAGTTTCCAGCCCTGAGCAACAGGGAAAAAACTATTCCAATTCTTGCTAAATTAGATCCTGATCATGGAGAAGAATTGGGATGGAGGGCTTTCATGCTCAGGGATGCCCCCCAATCGAAGATGTCTACTGTGCCACAAAGACCTTACCGATTTCATCCAATAAAGTTTATGGAGTTCGATTCCCCCTTTAGCCAATCTATTATCTATGTTGACTTGAAAGAGGAAGAATGTGCACGCATAAATTCACATGGTAGACAGACTAAAACATCGTCTTTTGGGCTTGGCAAAGAGGAATTTCGACTGGAACTTGTAAATCAGAACAACAAGATTTTGTTGCTCATGAGAAAGCAACTCAAGGCAACCAAGATTCATTCTATAAGATGGGAGGTTTCAGCAAGAAATAAGCAGTATAATATGGATTACAACCTTCTAAAAACTAGTGGGCTTACTTATTTGACTGGTTTAGTTGTTCCGATATATGAACTGACATCTTCGACTTTCATGTCAAGTACTTCCCCTTATTCTATACAAGGCATTCTTCATCTTAGGGTAGACATTGTTGCTACTGTTAGCACCCAGCGAGTCCTTGGATAGGCCCGGGGTGTAATAAGAACCAGTCACCAGTTGATTTTGTCAAATGTTTGGGGTCTTGATCGACTTGATTTTATTAATCTTTAATTTTACAACTGCTTTGATTTTAAAATGCGATTGATTAGTTAGCAGTTAGGTACAGATAGAGAGAGAAATACAGTACCATCTAACAAATGGAATATGTGGGCTGTTCATTTAAGAAAGATAGTCAGCGGATATGTAAAACTCTTTTAAGTTTCATAATTGAATTGCAACTTCATAGTCAGATCATTTCTCCTCATCCTCAGAATCCGACCCAGCAAAAACTGCTTCGGGCTGAGTTTGTGCGTACGCTGGAGCAATGTACTTGGGATCTTTAGCTGCAACATCTGCATATTTGAGTATAGCTTCTCTTGGGTCTTCCTCCATCCATGTCTCCTTAATCATTCCTCCTTGCTGAAATGAATGAAAAGATCTGTAAGTTTCTTCCACTTTCAATAGTAAAATAATCCAGAAAGAAAAATTAAAATGAGTTAAGAGACTGGCTGTATAACCTTGAGGAGGTATTGAGTCAGTAAGCTTCCTTTACTTGCACCAACTCTACCGCCATGACCAGGTCCCGTTATTGGAAGCTCGGGCTTATGAGACTTCATTGGATCCTTCAATATTTTCTCTCGTTGACGCTTACGACTTGGCTGATCTCTAAATAAGGGCAGTGCATGAGGGTTGTGAATAACAGGTTGAGCCTCAAAATCATCCACGGATTTTTTCCGAGGTGCTCGTGCAACACAGACTAGAGCTCCTCTCTCACTGAGGGTCGGGTCGTATAATATATGGGTTCCTCCATGGCTCTTGTCTCCAGTTGTTGCAAAGATCTTCGAACAAATTAAAGCATGTAAGCATTGCTGCCTTACTTAATACTATGTTTAACCTGAGCTTTTGTGTAAATAAAAGTGGCAAAGCACAGTCAAATGCACAAAAAGGAAAACTAACTTGTACCCTTGTACACAAACGGGAATCCATAATTTCAACAACCTGGTACATATTAATTTCAACAACCTGGTACATATGAGACCACCGTACAATTACAATCAGAAAAGGAAAGGAATATGCATTACCTGATTTAATTTTGGGTGCCACAAGCACTGTACAACACTGCATGTAGGGGAAATACCAACCCTTGAAACAAGTTCAAGTTTTGACCGATCATAAAAGCACAGCAAGCCTCCAGTTGTGCTCTCTCTTTCAATAGATGTTCCCGTCAAGAAGAGTTGCTCATCAGGATCAAATGCAATATTTGTTTGACCGTAGTTATTTGGGAGATCTTCGAAGACCTTAAGTGGTTCTTTCATTTTTTTCAAATCCCAAACCTAATACAAATTTGCACCACAAAAAAATGCTATTAGATTGAACATAAAGACAATGAAGAAAGAACAACAAGATTCAATGAACACTTAGTTTATCACCACCTTCAGTGAACCATCAAAGCTTCTGGAGAGAAGAATTCTCCCATCAGTAGAAAATTTAAGACCAGTGATATCATCAGAATGAGCTTTCTCGATATGCACATCTGGCCTGCTTCCCCATCCAGGCTTAAGAGTCCATACCTGTGAAGTAAATCAACTAGAATATGTAACAAGAAAACGGATACAGGCAGCCAACATAGACATGTACTGGCTAAGAAGTTTGCATTCATGATTAAAATAACCTGAAGGCTTGATGCTAACATCAAATGGTTTAATAAAAAGCTTATAAATTTTATATTCAGGCTTGTCATCAATCAAAGCTATAGTTATCAAGAGATCAGCACCACAAACCTGAATAGAACCATCTCCAATACCACCAGCAATGCATTTTCCTTCAGAATCCCAAGCACATGTGGTAACCGGAACTCTTCCAGGCCTAGCAAGTTTTGGTTTGATAACCTATTCAAAGAGCAAATGCAAACATTAATTTACAGTAACTACATCTATAATTGAATATAACTTCCAGAAGCATCGACTCAGTGGCATCCAAGTTTATGTAGGAAGCATGAATTCACTACCAATTAAGCAAAACTCTAGACACTACCAAGAATCCTGAAAAGCAAATATATCACCAAGTAAGAATGTCATTCTATCCAGTTGCATCAAGCAATTTTTGGATGGTAGATTTAGAAATAAGTTCAATACTTTAGTTTTACTGGGGTCCTATACAGACAACAAAGTTCCAGAGACACTAGGTCCAACCGTCCAAGGATCAGAAGTAACAATTGGTGGACATATCCAATCTTTCATATGAACAGAAGGGCTCACTCAACTAACACATCATCAATCACACGAAACAGGCTATAGACTGAAAACAACCACAGCAAAGATACCTGCTTCTGACTCTTGAAATCATTGACATCCCATAACCGCAGGGAACCATCCTCCGACGATGTCAAAACCGTCTCCTTCTTGTTCGGGTGCCACTGCCCACAAGTCAATCCGGATATATGGCCTTTGGTATTCTTCAAATCGCGAATATACATGTCTCCCTTGACAAACTCCCCCAAAGTAAGCCCATCCCTGTCATATATCTTGGCCTGAGCAGAGCCAGTAACGCACAGAAACTTGTCAGCTGTAGGGCTCCAGCTCAAAGTCCGAACTTGATGACCTTCAGATGGCTCTAGCTGACGAAATGACTGCAACTTAGCGTTCATGCCTCCAAAGTCGTACATTCTCACCGAGTAGTCGTAACTCCCCGAAAGAACCCGAGAACCGGAATGATCAACCGCCAGAGCCGAAACAACCTGACCCGAAAGTTCACGCAATCAAAACAACAATCTTTGGTATAACCCACGCAGGAAAAGAGGAAAGGTTCAAACCTCAAGCTACAAGGAAGTATAAAGTAACTACCTTAGTGTGGCCCTTGAGCACAATCTCGTTACTCAACGGAATCCGAAACCGAGTCCCCTCCTCCTCTTCCTCCTCATCCTCCGAATCGGAGGCTTGTGCAGGCGGCGGTCGAGGGGGTCCAATCATCGGACCGTCATCGTCTTCGTCACCAGAGTCCGCACCGGGAGGCGGGGGTGGGGGCCCGACCATAACATCTTCGTCCTCATCAGGGGCTGCAGACGAGCCGGCTGGAGGAGGAGGAGGAGGACCGGAAAATGGGAGCTCAGGAGGGGGGCGAGGGGGACCGATTTGGGGGTTAGGGTTAGGGTTTTGGGGGGCGGCGCGGCGGGTGGAGTTGTGGATGAGCTCGAGGGGAGTCTGGGATTGGGATTGCTTGCCAAAAGTGAGGGGGAACTGGGCCCTGATCCCGTCGTATATCTCTCCCTCTTCGTCTTCCATGATTGGCTTTTTATCTATTGATTTATTTTTTCCCCCTTTTTTTGATTTGGGGAAGATTTATAGGTTGTTTAGCCGCCTTTACCCCCCCACTCTCCCTCTTCTCGACGACCGTTTGCCAGCCGCGGCAACCGGCTAGCGGGAGGAGACGGGACAGGATCGAACCGTCGTCTACTGGACCGAGCTGAAGAAGATTTCTAGTGAAGAAGTATCCTTGATTTGGGCTTGCAAAGGTTTTTGACATCCGGCCCGGCCCTGTCAAGTGTATGTGATTTGGGCTGATGATATTCTCGTTCTAGATAGTAATAATTAATTATGATTTTTATTTCTAAAATATAAATAAATTATATCTAGGTTAATTTTATAGTTCAAGAAAATGGGTGCTTTGGAAGTACTCGAATCATACTTTTTGATGAAACAAATCTGAAAGATTAGAAAAGATTCGGAGCTTATTTATTTTAGTGTTGGGTTCCTTCATATGTTGTAATTGCACTCTGGTTGTTTTTGTGTTTTTTTAGTCCTGTAACAACAGTGAAAGTCTTTCTCTATTTACTCAGTAAAATCAAACGATTAACATAAAAAAATAACAAATAAGACACAAAAAAGTAATTCATCCTACAAATAAAAAAATATATAAAATTGATGTGTACACTAATATAAAATTAATTCGGGATTTCGGGATTTTTAAAATTTTTGAATTATTTTTGATACTATCCAAAATTTTTAAAATTTAAATCCAATCCAATCCAAACCAAAAATATTATTTGGGATACTATTTGGAATTTTTGGATTTCAGAAAGAAAAAGAAAAGGCGAAACAATTACAACGCGCCTTTCTACGAGACGTACATTTTGTCCTTTCTCCAGTCCAAGCACATAAAGTTGCCCCAGATACTTTTATAGTGGGGATCGCAACCACAAAGGTATAAGCTTAATGCTTGAGGACTGACTTATGCATCCTATGTTGACTTAGATGATACGACTCGACAATCACTGATTTTAACTTCTTTTTTATCAAGAAAGCATATATCTCATAAAAAAGCTGGTGCCAAAACGTAAACGACTAGTTTTTCCCGTTTTCCTGTGAGATCTCGGCATGTTTATTTCAACACAGCAAGCCAACAATAACTCGATGGATTAGTCTCTACTTTCTCTACTGGAAGGTGAAGCAACATGCCTGTTGTAAATCAGTGAGTTCAAAGGTGATGCCTCAAGTCTGCAACAAACTTGAGAGTTCAGTACGGTTAGACTTCTACCACTCTTGAGTAGTATGTTTTTAAGTCTGGGCAAGCTTTCTACTAGTCCCAGTGAATGTTAGAGCTTTGTCTCTGTTTTGGCTGTTGCTCTTCTTGAGTAATATTTTTAGTCTGGGCAAACTGGTTTTGTCCCAGTGAATGTTGGAAATATGTCTCTATTAGTTTGGAACTGTAGAGGTTTGGGTAGCTCACTATTTGTTGGATTTGAAGGCAAAGTTTAGTCCTGATGTTATATTTCTAATTGAAACTAAGCAAAAAAGGAAGAATTTAGAAAAGAAGAGGAGGAAAATGGGACTGACTTATGCATCCTATGTTGACCCAGTTGGAAAAGGGGGAGGTCTTGCTGTTTGGTGGAATGACAAAATCAATTGTAACAAGGTTACTACCTGCAGAAACTTCATACACATGAAGGTGAAGGCGGAAAATACGGAGGGCTTTGAATGCACTTTTGTTTATGGTCCTCCAAAGTCGGCGGACAGACCGGAGTTTTCGAGGAAGTTGCAGGAGCTTGCGCCACTACCATCTGTAAGTTGGCTGCTAATTGGTGATTTCAACGCTTTATTAAGTAGCAAGGATAAAGAAGGAGGAGTGGGAGTTTGTTTGTCACAGATAGCTGGATTTGTAGAGTTCATGTTTGCTAATGATATGGTAGAGCTGGAATGCAAGGGTAGCAAGTATACTTGGTCCAACAAGCGTACAAGGGATGATAATATTGAAGCAAAATTGGACCGGGCAGTTGCTAATATGAATTGGAGGATGAAATGGCCCAGCACTTTACTCTATAATGAGGTGATGGTTGGATCAGATCACAGGCCATTAATTTTGAACTTGTGGGAAGCTAAGGAGAAGAGGCAAAGTAGATTTATCTTTGATGCTAGATGGCTAGAAGAGGAAGGAAATGAAGAGGTTGTTAAGAAAGCTTGGATGACAGAAATTGTGGGTTCAAGGCGATTTAAAATGGCAAGGAAGATCAAATTAGCAAGAGTTGAGTTGATTAAGTGGAGAAAAGGAAAGAATGAGAATTCCAAGATGGAAGTTACTGGATTGTTAAATGAATTGAAGATACTGCAAGCGATGCCTTATACTGACCAAGTTAGAGGGGAGGAAACTGTAGTTTTGCAAAAATTGGAAAAAGCTTGGAAGAAAGAGGAGTTGTATTGGGCCCAGAAGGCCAAAGTCAAGTGGATATCCGCTGGAGACCGCAATACTAGTTTTTTTCATGCCACTACAGTGCAGAGAAGGTCCAAAAACAAGATTACTAATATACAGGATGATCGTGGAAAATGGCTGAAGGATCCAACAGAAATTCAAGAAGGACTTCTTAATTACTACAAGCAAGTCTATATGTCAAATGGAGTCAGCCCATCTGAGGAAGTGACTGAGCTATTCTCTTGCCTCATCACTGAAGAGATAAATGCAGATCTTGTTAGAGAAGTCACAGAGGAGGAGGTTAAGGAAGCAGTTTTTGATATGGGGGGATGCAAGGCCCCTGGTCCGGATGGCTTCCAAGGCATGTTCTATCAGCGTTACTGGGAGTTACTTAAAGATGACTTGGTAAGTGCAATCAGAGGATTCTTCAACTTGGGCTACATGTTATCTGAGTTCAATTCCACATACATTTTACTGATTCCTAAAGTGAAAATACCAGAGTCCATGAGTCAACTCAGACCTATAAGTTGTTGCAATTTCATCTATAAAATTTTCTCAAAATGTTTAGTTAACCGGCTCAAAAGATGGCTCCCACAGCTGGTTTCAGAAACTCAAGCTGCTTTTGTTCCACAAAGAAGTATCCATGATAACATTTTAATTGTGCATGAAGCACTACATTCAATGAGGCACCGTGGTAAAGGAAAATACAAGAATGTCATGTTCAAGCTTGATGTTAGCAAGGCATATGACAAGCTAGAGTGGAGCAATTTGGAAAAAGTGTTGCGATGCTTAGGTTTTGCAGAAAAATGGGTGCAGTTGGTGATGATCTGTGTGACCTCCGTAAGATTTGCAGTCCTAATTAATGGTTTACCATCTGATTGGTTTTCTCCTTCGCGGGGATTGAGGCAAGGGGATCCTTTATCTCGTTACCTATTTATCCTAGCTTCTGAAGGCTTATCAAGAAGGTTGGATAAAGGTTTTCAAGATGGACTCATTAAAGGCTTTAGAATGAATAGATTTTGCCCGTACATTAACCACATTTTTTATGCCGATGATACAGTGCTTTTTGGTGAAGCAACAGTGGAAGATACACAGAATATGCTATCACTAGTGGAGAAATATGGGAGAGACTCAGGGCAAATGATCAATTACAGCAAATCAAAATTATATTTCAGCAGCAATGTATCTGAGGAGACCATTCAAGATATTTGCCAAGCAAGTGGCATGGAAGTGGCGAAGGATAATGATTCCTATCTTGGAATCCCAACCTGGTGAGGTCGATCAAAACAGAAGACCGTGCAATTCATTGTGGAGAGGGTCCAAAGTAAGTTGAGTTCTTAGAAGGGTAACCTCCTCTCACAAGCAGGGCGTGAAACTCTTGTAAAGTCAGTATTATCTGCAATTCCAACTTATGTGATGTTATTATTTAAATTCCCTGCAAACCTTTGTAGGCAACTTCATAACTTAATGGCAAGATTCTTTTGGGGAGGGGATGAATCTAAAGCTTAAATGCATTGGTTGAGCTGGGAAAAACTTACATTGCCCAAAGTTGAAGGAGGCGTAGGTTTCAGAGATTTGGAGAAGTATAATTTGGCATTACTAGCAAAGCAGGCTTAGAGGCTAGTAAACAATGAAGATGCTTTATGGGCAAGACTGTTGAAAGGAAAATATTTCCCCAGAACCACCTTTTTGAAAGTAGAGAAAGGAAGTAGCTCATCTTGGTCCCGGAGTAGTCTACTTCAAGGAAGAGAGATTTTAGAAGGTGGGTTGAGGTGGAATATTGGTAATGATAGAAAAATTAAAATATGGGGAGACAAATGGATACCCAGGGAAGCAAACTTCACAGTGACATCACCTCCTGCCAGCTTACCGAATATACTTATGGTGGGGGACCTCCTCCATCCGAACAAAGAAGCCTGGAATGTTAATATTTTGCAAGAATGTTTTAACTCAGAGGAAGTCCAATGGATTCAGAGTATCCCAGTGGCAAAGAGAGTGGAGGATAAACTTGTGTGGCATTACACAAAGAGTGGAGAATACTCTGTCAAAACAGGTTACATTTTACAACTTCAGGAGGTGAACACTCCAACTCCTTCTATTACGGTTGCTAATTCTGATGGAAGAACTGGGATCAAATGGAATGATGTGTGGAAATTGTATACGCAACCCAAGATTAAGAGTTTTGTTTGGAGAGCTTTAAATGAAGCTTTACCAGTGAAGAAAAATTTGACAAGAAGGAAGTTGAATGTAGAGGAGACTTGCCCTGTTTGCAGCCAACAAAGTGAATCCATGGAGCACATGCTATTTTTCTGTTCTCATGCAAGAGCGGCATGGCATGGGTCTAGTCTTGGAATGCGAATTGAAGAGGAAGGTTTCCCTGGAATAATACAATGGTGGAATTCTTTAGGTGAAGGTTTGGACGTAAAAAACAAGAGAAGTCTAAGAAGCAGGATAGCAACCATAATGTAGCAGATATGGAAGGCTAAAATCAGTTCACTTTTGAAAATGAAACCATTGATCCGTTAACAACTTGTAGGGGAGCAGAAGTAGCCTTCAATGAATACATGACAATTCAAGGCTTGACAGAAAATGGAGGTAGTCCTACGTTAGAGACACAGTCTCATCGGTGGCAAAAACCGGACAGAGATTGTCTCAAAATTAACTGTGATGCTTCATTCAAAGCACCAGAAAAGAAAGTAGGATTAGGCATTTGTTGCCGAAATAGTGAAGGCAAGGTGGTTGATGGTGTAGTCAAAAAGAGTTTGGCAAACTCTGTGTTGATAGCTGAGGCTTTGGCTGACAAAGAAGCGGTCATGCTAGCCGTTGCTAGGGGATACGTTAAGGTGTCCATCGAGACCGATTCACAAGTGCTCTATACTACTATTATGGGGGAAAGTACAGTGCCGTGGGAGATAAATACCATAGTGCAGGAGGAAAGAGTTTTATGCAATAGTTTGTAGAATGTTAATTTTAACAAAATACCTAATCAGCTAATTGTATGGCAGATTGGCTAGGTAGGAATGTTCTCAACTAATATGTTCTTGTGAACTGGGTTTCCTTTAACCCACCAGATCTGAGGAACATTATTTGTAATGATCTTTGAGTATTACTAATAACAGCTTTATGTTCTCGGAAAAAAAAAAAAAAGCTTGAAAACCCAAAAGACAAAAAAAAAAAAGAAAGAAAAGGCTAGGCAAATCCTTTAACCTTTCTTTTTTTTTTTCCCAAGAGAACACATATCCTTTATTAACTGTTAACTAGGAAAATCCTTTAACCATGCAATTGACAACCATGGCAATTCATTATTAAGAATACTTGGTATGTTATATTTAAATTATGGTGAATGTTATTGTTACCATCCAATAAAACTCATTTTTACCATACCCGAATTTACCCCCGGTAAATATTTTACCCATACACCAAACTTCTACGTGGAATTATCTCTTTGGCTAATTACCCTCTATAATTTTATTTGTCCTAATCCTAATATCATCTTCCTTTACCTAACATCCCTTTGATTTTATCCTTTTAAATTAATCATACTTATTTGTTTTTATCCTCCCATTTCTAACTATAAATACCCCTTCATTTCTTCACTTCCATACACTTACAACCCACCATAAACTTCACTCTCTTCTCATTCCATACACTTCTCTTCCAATCTCCCTCCATCTAAATTTATTATTCTCTTCTACATATTATTATCAAAAGTATATTATTATTACCAAAGTTGTATTACTACCATCAAGGTTGTATTATTACCTTGATCAAGCTTGTATTATTCCATCAAGAAGTGAATTCCATCCCCCAATTTTATAACATGTTATCAGCACGAGTCTCTACTCTATTAAGGTATTTATTTCTAAAACTTTTCTTATTACTACTTTCATCCTTTCTATATATGTTATATATTCTTTATTATTATATTATTACTATTGCTGAAAGATTTATCGAGTAAGCATATTTTATGTTTTTATTTAAATTTTGATTGGGCTATTAAAAAGGCCTATTACATTTAATTTCTCGCTTTAAATTTCATTTATATTTTGCTTGGGCTCATACAAGGCCCATCACTTTTATTTTTTCGGTTATTTATTTTTAGTTGGGCTAATTAATAATAGGCCCATGTTTATTTATTTAATTTAATTATGTTTTTTATTTATTTAATTTTTAGAATTATGTTAATATTACAATATTTGTATCCGAGGCCCTTAAAATTTCCGGAAGAAATTTATCATGGACATTAAAATGTGGAAATGTATTTAAATGATAATAGTCTGGAAGACTCAATAAAAAAAAATGGCAAAGACCGGATGTTTTACAACCGGAAGATCCTGCAGATCCTTTAAAGAAAACTGAAGAAAAACATAAACCGCCAGACGATGGATATTATATGACCACCAGAAGATGGATATGAACAGAAAATTTATACTGTGTTTATCTTGCTTACCCTGAAGGTGCAAGTCAATATATATTGAATAATTTTTATTTCATTGTTAATTGTTATATTTTATTACATTATGTTTTACAGTATGTTATATTTGTTAATTTTTAACGTGGACGTGAAATTATTGTTGACTCGAGCATTTGTCCTGGAGACGATGCAATGACGTATTCCGTATTGAATAAATGGAAATTATATATAAGAAATATATGAAAAGTATAATCTCAAAAGAGAAATACGCTCCAGAAGAGCATGGGTTTTTAATGAGCTCTTGAAGAGCACCATTTCTCCTACCCAAAATGCAACAGCATTCAAGGGAGAGTGGAAAATTGTATGTGAATGTTGTTGCATCTACCTATATTATACCTCTACAGACTATACCCCTACAACAGATGAATAAACTGTGAAGAACACAAGCTTAACTATGATCTAGAAGATTATATGTTTACGCTCTAGAAGAGCATAAACTCCTGAAGAGTATATGTTTACGCTCTGGAAGAGCATAAACTCCTAAAGAGTACAAAATATTCTTGTTTACAGTAATAAAAGAAATTGTTATGGATCCCGTTGGATTGACTCTGCTATATTCCCTAAAGCGAATAAGACAGTATACTTAATTATGTCTATAGCCTTAGATGAGGTTATAATGGCAAAGGAAAAGCATGCATATTATTATTGCATAATGGATCCATAACTGGAGAACATTCACATAGAGGAATTGTTCTCATACATAAAGTTGAAATAATTATTTATCTGTTGGGTACAACATTAACTCTAAAACTCTGAGCCTCACTATTAATGTTGACCCTAACACTGTCGTTCCAGGAGAACCACACACCACCCATGTTATTTTCTCCAGGTATCTCAAACCGATTTGTTGGAGGAAAACGGAGTGGAATTACCCCATGGTTCTCTTCAGCTTGGCACAAGGTCTCAGTAATCAATACCATGTTAGGTTTGCACTGATCCTTCAGATCCCTTAAGGTACGCACAAATCTTGGACCTTCTGGCTACACCCCTACAATTCCATAGTAGAAGTCGTACCTTAGGCCATGTAGGTGGTAACCCAGACACCCTTGGGACACTCCGAGCCATCATAGAAACCTGATAATAGCTACTTTGATTTAATATTTAACAAGTAGGCTCTAGCTGGAATTCCTGCATTCTATCTGATATGAAAAACATAATAGAGTTAGCCGAGCCATAAAAGGAAGCCCTTAGATTGCTTTGGTCCTCTAGGAAGAAAGTCTCTTCCATAGGAGTCACAAAGAACCTAGATGAGTAAAGCTCGTCAACAAAAACTAAACGAGGAATTCTTGCGAGTTCACTCGGCAGTTCCTCCTGCTGCTCATTCACCATACTATAGGCTAATCTATTCCTCCTTCCTAGAGAGGCACCCTCAACAAAGAAAGCGGTAAAGGGGGAAGGCATGTTTTATCTTGTTAAAGTTTTTCTGTATGTTTCCATCACATATCTCCCCCTCTTCTTATAGCCTGAGCTTAGACAGCTAGGTGGCAGTTTTCATATATGGACCCTCTTTCTATCTCCGAAAAGATCCAGAAGATTTCTCGGTAATTTGCATTATTTTTCAGAAAATTCCAAAGCTTTCCAATCCTCGAGGATTTGCTTTTGGAAATGTTTGCCACTACATTAATTATTGCTCAATAATTCTGATCTTTTTCGACATGAGTGACAGAAATAAGCCTAAAATTGGCACATATATTGCTAGCTTGAAGCTAGCAGTTGAGTAATTGAAACTTAACATATCCAGCTAGAAACTGGAATTAACTAGCCTAGAGCTAGTAATTTTAAGTGTTTAAATACACAGTTTGCACAGCCTGAAGTTGTGATCGACTAGAAGTTGATTATTGGATATCTTGTTTGGCATGACCGGTTGGGCCATCCCGGATCAATAATGATGCACGAAATTTATTTGGTTATTCATTGAAAAACCAGAAGTTTTTACAATTAATGAATTTTCATGAGTTTGTTTGCTGTGAAAATTAATTGCTCGGCCTTCCTAAGAAGAGGTTGGCCTAGAATCACCAGTAATTTTGGGAATAATTCAGGGACATGTACGCGGACTAATAAATCCGCCGTGTTGACCATCTAGGTAATTTTTACGATGCATCGACTAGATGGTCTATTACGTGCAAGTTGGCATTGTGTGCACTTATTTTAATTATTAAGCCACTTGCGGGTACACTTCTTTAATTATGTTATAAGACTATATGTCTAGATAATACTGGTATATTTCTTCAGTGGATAATGTATATCATTGGCAATAAACCCAAACAGATCTGGGTGAATATCTCCAATTGATTGCAGGACCATTGTTGATGAAATATTACAGTTTGAGAAAATGGTATTTTACATGCAGCAGTACTTATGTGCATCAAGCCAACAAGTTATCATAAAATCTCCCCATTTAATTGGATCATGGTCACGAACCTAGTAACTCCCATCTTCAGACCATTTATTGTACAATATATGTATATAATGCTCCACCACAGCATATTTGGTCCTTAAAGAAGACTGAAAATATATGTTGAGTATGTTGGGTATGTTGGTTATTAATATAATGAAAGAGTTTACCCAACATAAGGGGGAGGAAATAAGCAGCTGCATCAAGAGTAAGAGTTTATCAAAATACATATCAATGTATGATTCTTGATCCTCAAACAAAATAGAGTGAACCTGAAGTTCAAAAGATGATTCATTTTTAGGAAATTGATATGCAATTGCCAGACACATTTAAATAATGTGACCAAATTTTATATACTAGCTGCATATGCTCCTGTTCAAATTGATGTTCCTGAAGAATAATTATTGTATGCAAATGAATTTAAAGTGCGCCAGAAGCGTAAAATATGTTTGGTTCCAAAGAAAACTTCTCGATAGAGAAAAAGGAGCAAAGATATCAGATGGCCCAAATAAGAAAGTAAAACCTCCAATAGAGGTTCAAATTAAAAGTTCTCCAGGAGAGGTTAGTTTTTCTGACACAATAGATAAAGTTCCAGAAGTAACTCAGGTACCTGAAATAAGTGAAAATAATGAGATCTCAATTATAGTGTTAGGAATATGATGGAACCGACGTGAAATAACCGTCGACGGAATATTTGTTTTATAGCGCTAAATATTATGAAAGAAAATGAGGATCATGAACCTACATCTTTTGATGAATGTAAGCGCAGAATGATTGGCCAAAATAGAGAAATATAATTAAGGCTGTGTTAGACTCGCTTGTGAAGCGAGGAATTTCTCGGACCTGTAGTCCGTACAACAGTGGTATAAAACCGGTCGATTATAAAAGATGTTTGTGCGAAAAATGGGGAAATAGTGAAATATAAAGCACAGTTTGTCGCACAAAGCACGATTTGTCGCATGTCGCATAAGGTTTTGCTCTACGACCTGGTATTTAATTATGAGGAGATAAACTCTCGTGTGGTGGATGCAATTATTTTAAGTGTTTAATAAGTCTGTCAATATATGAAGATAGATGAAAGAATTAGAAATGCATCAAATGAATGCTATTACAGCCTATATTTATATGGATCCATAAGTCATGACATATACATGAGAATCCTTGAAGGATTCACGTTGCCTGAAGCAACTAATTTCCGGGATATATATATTCAATTAAACCAAATTGATCTTTACATGGTTTGAGCCAATATGGATATGTGTAGTATAATTATTCTTGCATATATGCTCTATGTGTTTTATTTAACCAGTTTATGTGTGAATTTATTATTATTATTGCTTATGTTTATGATTTAGATCTATATGTGAAGTTTTCATTATTTTTGTGATCTGAATACTACTGGAACTCCTGAAGAGGTTTCCAAATCCGTGCTATATTTAAGAAAAAAGTTTGAGATAAAATATTTTGAAAAGAAAAGAATAATCGATTGGTCCTGAAGTACCACATCGCACTGCAATTTATCTTGCTAGTAACATAAAGCCTGAAGCTTTTGCTATAAATTTATTTGCAAAATATAATTTTGCTCTAACGTATTTATATTGGAATATAATATATAAATACATATTCTATTATCTTGGTATATGAAATTATTTTAACCTTGTGAGGCCAAGGTGCATCTAGTTGGTTTTGCAAAAGTATGTCTTTTATTTGATCCACATAAAGCACAGGCAGATACATCAAGTATCATTGTGACCAGAAAACAAAGTATCATTGTTGCCTCTTCAAATAATGGAGAAATTGTGTTCATACATGAAGTTAGCCGAGAATGTGCTTGGCTAAGATCGATGATGCAACATAGTCAAGATTCATGTGGATTAGTTAGTGAGGAAGATGTTCCAACGACGATTTATGAAGATAATGCTAGCTGCATTGCCCAATTGAAGGGAGGATACATCAAGAATCATTCAAGTGACATCTGGCAGATTTATTTACAAAATCAATTCCTACTACAACTTTTGAAGAATTAATGAAGAGGATTGGTTTATGGAGGATTCGAGATATCAAGGGATGCCAAAATCAGGGGGAGTAGAATACGCACTGCACTCTTTTTTCCTTCACCAAGTTTTTGTCCCACTGGGTTTTTCTTGGTAAGGTTTTTAACGAGGCAGAACTTCCTAAGCGTATTCTATCTAAGGTGCAATGACATTCAAGGGGGGAGTGTTATAAATAAATTATGGTGAATGTCATTGTTACCATCTAGTAAAACTCATTTTTACCATATCCGAATTTACTCCTGGTAAATACTTTACCCATACACCAAACTTCTACTTGGAATTATCTCTTTGGCTAATTACCCTCCATAATTCCATTTGTCGTAATCCTAATATCATCTTCCTTTACCTAATATCCCTTTGATTTTATCCTTATAAATTAATCATACTTATTTGTTTTTATCCTCCCATTTCCAACTATAAATATCCCTTCATTCCTTCACTTTCATACACTTACAACCCACCATAAACTTCACTCTCTTCTCAATCCATACACTTCTCTTCTAATCTCTCTCCATCTAAATTTATTATTCTCTTCTACATATTATTATCAAAAGTGTATTATTATTACCAAAATTGTATTATTACCATCAAGGTTGTATTATTACCTTGATCAAGCTTGTATTATTCCATCAAGAAGTGAATTCCATCCCCAATTTTATAACATGGTGAATATTGTAGGGATAGACATGAATAATAACCAACCATTCTCGACAAAAAAAAAAAAAAAAAAACCAACCATGAGATTTTATTTTTTTTTTTGGAACGTCAGCCAAGGATGAATACTACTAGCATTCCTGGCAAACAAAAATGAATTAGAATTGAGGCACATTCGATGAATCCCACTATTAATATGAAGCCCGCAATTAATAACAACAAAGATACAGGGTACATATGTGGCCCCTGGCATTATCAGTGTTCACAACAAAATGTCCTCTGATCTGATCTTTTTTTTTTTTTGGAACAAAGTCCTCTGATCTGATATGATCTGGTAGTTGGTTCATTTTTTTTGTATGAAAATAATGATCCTTTAACCGTTCAAAAAAAAAAAAAAAAGAGAATAACGATCCTTTAAGGCGCCATAAGAGTTAAAAGCATCAGTCCACTTCCCTATCCTAACGTTCATGTCTAATCTATTGGCGGAGAATATTCACACACAGGTAGAGGTAGAGGTAGCAGAAACAAACACAAACATCTCAAACAGGTCTCTCTAGTCACTCTCTACCTACTGTCATAGTTTTCTCCGTAGTTAAAAAACTGTCTTCCCTGCCTGCTGGGTATTTTCTTTCACTTACCGCCACCACTCACAAGCCAAGCAATGTAACTGTTCTTTTTCCTACCTAACTCCTCATTTAATCTTTCACCAGATGAATTGTTTATGGGTGTGAGTGAGCTTGATCACGCTGTTTGCAGGGAGAATGTGTTGAAGCCAATGGACGCAGAGCAGCTGAGGGAACACGCACACAAGATGGTTGATTTTATTGCTGATTATTACAAGACCATTGAGGACTTCCCTGTTCTCAGCCAAGTTGAGGTCCGTTTTTGTTTACAATCTCTTCCTCTTGTCTTGCCTTGCCTTGCCTCCCTCTTTTCTTTCTCTGTCTTTGGCTTATTATTCTTGCAAATCCCCTGTCTTGTGCTGTGCTGTGCAGCCAGGTTACCTTCGCAAACTCCTCCCAGATTCTGCTCCTGACAAACCCGAGTCTTTGCAAAGCGTTCTCGATGGTAAACTCAGTTGATTTTTTTCATTTTGTTGATCTGATATAGTGGAAACCAACAGCTGGCTGCGCCTGAGTTTAGTTAATTGTGTTCTGTTCATTTTTGAGATGTTCCGTACCCTGCAATTTGTTCTCTGTGAATGCAGATGTTCAGGCAAAGATACTGCCTGGGGTGACTCACTGGCAGAGCCCCAATTACTTTGCGTATTTTCCTTCAAACAGTAGTGTTGCAGGATTCTTGGGAGAAATGCTTAGTGCTGGTATTAATATGGTGGGTTTCAGCTGGATAACTTCTCCTGCTGCAACCGAGCTTGAAACGATTGTTCTTGATTGGCTTGGGAAAACGCTTAAGCTACCGGAAGAGTTTCTATCTGCTGGTAAGGCTTCTAACAAATGAAGGAATCCTGTGCGATGGGGCAATTATTAACGAAATTGTGTTGCAGGACAAGGTGGTGGAGTGATACAAGGCACTGCAAGTGAAGCTGTTCTTGTTGTGTTACTGGCTGCTCGTGACAGGGTCTTGAGGAGGGTTGGGAAAAATGCCCTTGAAAAGCTTGTGGTCTATTCATCTGATCAAGCACATTCTGCTTTGCAGAAAGCCTGCCAGGTTAGTTTCGCTAATTTGCTTTTACCAGATTGAAATTTGGTAAATTTTAAGGATCACGCCCATGACCTATATTCTGTTTTCTAATGATTAAGCTAGGAACATTTCCTAGTTGTTTCAGTAAAATTTTCCAGCTATTAATGAAATTTCTTTATGCTCTAATGACACTGTACTGTTACCGGCAGATAGCAGGAATCCATCCGGAAAATTGCAGGGTGCTAAAAGCAGACTCTTCTACAAATTATGCCCTGAACCCAGATACACTCAATCAGGCGATTTCACGCGATATTTCCATTGGATTGCTCCCCTTCTTCTTATCCGCTACTGTATGCCATTACTGGTTCAGGATCCCTCTATTTTTTTTTTTTTGTCTACTTTACCTTAACCATTTCTTTTCTCTTGATGCTTCTTCAAAAATATTGTTTCATAGCGATATCATAAACAACCTCTTATCCTCCTTATTTGTCTTTTTCATGTGTTGGTGGGATGGAATTACATGGCAGAGTTTTTGGTTGTTGGTACCGGAAATCCTGAAAAAGAGATACGATTTCTGTTTCTAAATATGATACCAACAAGTGTTTAGGTTCCGAGTTGCGCAAGCACCGTGTCTCTCCTTTGTCCCGTGTAACTAACAAAGAATTCTAGCGGATAAATTAGAATCCTTATTCGCAGGTTCCTATAATCTAGGGAGTCTACTACAGTAACATATCAGAGAGGCATTTTCTGAGATGCTTATCTAGTACGAATTTCAATGAACTAACCAAGCTTTGCATAAATTGCAGGTTGGCACTACTTCTTCAACAGCTGTTGATCCTTTGCTTGCATTAGGGAAGGTCGCCAAGGTGACAGTCAGTTCTTCTGTTTAGAGCAATAATCAGGAAACATGTTTTAAAAGGAAAAAAAAAAAAATCTATACTGCTTTAGAATATCAAGTTGCTATATCTCTATCTCAAATAGTATCCTATTTTTGTACTTGAAGTTAGACATTTAATGTGCAGAATTTCCTTGGTAAAGTAGATGGAAGGTGAGACTAAAAATCATATCAAATCTAAAAAAAAGTTGAAAGCTGCTTGTCTACTGGATAAAAATAAATTCTACTGTAAATTATCATGCCTAGTGTACATCAGAATTATGCATGCAATTTGATAAAAATGGCCTAGAAAAGGAGTTATGCTAATTGATATTCTCTCACACGTTGAAGAGCTTTGATTATGTGTAAGCATAATTTCGTGTTTTACTAGTCTTTGCCCTTCAGAACTTCATCAAGCATAAATAAGGGAATATCTTTTCCGAATGCTTACTGCAAAAGGGGTTTAACTTATTTGAAGACTGTTTTTACGAGACTACCAGAGAAAATTTAGCAAATTTCCTGATAACTGTGCTTGTACGTGGCCTCCTGACAGTGCAATGGAATATGGTTTCATGTGGATGCTGCATATGCTGGAAGTGCATGTATATGCCCAGAGAATAGGCATTACATTGATGGTGTTGAAGAAGCTGACTCTTTTAACATGAATGCACATAAATGGTTCCTTACCAACTTTGATTGTTCACCCCTCTGGGTAAAGGTATTGTTTTGTTATTCTGTGTACTTATTTGCACGTTTATAACCCATGTTGAATTTGTCTTTGTGATTCTTTTTTCCTTTTGCAGTCTGCATCGTGATTGTATTCCCTATGGCTTATTACAATTAGTACTTTATTGTGATAGGTTTCATAAATTCTCACTCACCTATCTATCTCTTTAGCTATATCTTTCCAACAAATCACAGATGCATTTTCCGAGTATCTAGAGCTTGCACATAGGTTCTGTTGGACCCTTTTCTGGGAACTTTCCAGTTATCCCAGACTGACTCATGTGACAATTAAGGAATGAGTGAATAAGTGTATCACAGATGCTTTCAAGGTACTCGAACACATAAGGAACCCCCCCTTTTTTGAAGAAGTTGCAGGTTGCTTTTCCTAATAATCAGCTCATCAGTAGAGATTTGATAATTACTCTAGCGAACCCATTACCTCTTTCAACTACTAAAGCTCATTTACTTCTTGTATGTTGTAGATTTTGTTGTATCATATTAATGGCAAGTCTTAAACACAACCATGTTTGAATTTATATAAAAACTATTCGGCAGTCCTTCCATTACCACAGTAATCTTCAGTTTTTCAATATTTGAACTGCTTCTACTATAGCTGGTAACTATGCAATACTAGTTGCAGTAACTGATGTTTCGTATCTCAGTGTTGCTTCTTTTTATTTTTGCAGTAATTTGATAAGTAAATATGAAGAGTCTAAGCATTTGAGTTTATTTGTATCACAACAGGACAGAAATGCTCTAATTCAATCTTTATCTACAAATCCAGAATTCCTGAAAAACAAGGTAAATGTCCTTCCACATATGTTCATGTTTTTCTTGTTTATTTATCATTAGATTAAGGTTTCCCTTTCCTAGCTAGAGAACTGCTTGCATTACAAGTCGTCCATATATGACATCTTTAAGGCCCTCCTAGAAGAAATGAGGGTGTCAAGTTTCTCTCGGTTAGCCTGATTCAAGATAAAGGTTAAGTTGTAACCGGATGTTCAGATATACATCCTTCCTTCTGTACAGTTAATTAAGTATACTCGTTAATTTTCCATGCCTTTCAGTCCTGTAGTTGTTACTTTGGGAAAAGAAGGGGGGACTTTTCAGGAATGCGTGTGTGATCCATAGAATAGTTGAAGATCAGAATCAGGCATTGCTAATTTATCAGTTGGGGAAAAATGAAGTTGATGGGGAACCAGAATTACTGTCAGTATATTGGAATGAAACCTCTTGTTGTGACTTTGTGTCTTGTCTTTGTCTTTACTAATTTCTGTGCTTCCTTTATCTTTGTCTGTCCCTTGCCACCGTCCTCTTCCTCTTATTGGCATTTCATTGTTATGACTGTTAAGTCATATAGGTTTTGTTTTTGGCTCACAAGCTTGCGAATATATTCAATAACTTGAGAAACTGCAAACATGCTGATATTGGAACTAGTTGCTACAAGAGGATGGATTTGTAATACCACCTGAATCAAATTGTTCATTGTTGTTTGTAATTGTCCATCTGCTCATCTTTCTGATCGTGATAAAAAAAATGTTTACATCACAGGCCTCTCAAGCAAACATGGTTGTGGACTACAAAGATTGGCAAATTCCTCTTGGTCGTAGGTTTAGGTCCGTGCTTTTAAATTTTACTTCTTATTAAACTACAACTGAATACGCTCTTGCGCTGAAACAACCATATTTTGCAATGGTGCAACATTTCCTTATTAACAGTGCTGTCTTCCAGATCATTGAAACTGTGGATGGTATTGCGGTTATATGGTCTGGAAAATTTACAAAGCTACATCAGAAATCATATCAATTTGGCCAAGTACTTTGAAGGGCTTGTTTTGGAAGACAAAAGATTTGAGGTAATTTGTCCATTAGTTGTTTGATTACTTTATTTTTAGTATTTTTCTGGCATCCCTGTTGAATGTTAGTAACACAGTTCATGTGCACAGGTTGTTACCCCTCGGACGTTTTCATTGGTCTGTTTCAGACTTCTGCCTCCTGACAATACTGAAGATGGTGGCAATAAACTTAATCAGGACCTATTAGATGCTGTTAACTCATCTGGGAAAATATTCATATCGCATACAGTAAGATAAACATAAAACTTCCAGTATCAGTTTTCCCCCAGAAAGGGGGAAAAAAAAGGAATGGAATCTAATTTCTGTTTCTTCTGTTTCTGCTCAAGAATGAGATCAATTCTGCGCTCAAATATTTTTGTGCAGGTTCTATCAGGCAAGTACATTTTACGCTTTGCAATAGGGGCACCATTGACTGAAGAGGCACATGTGACTGCTGCGTGGAAGGTTTTTCAAGATGAGGCCTCTGCTTTGCTACGTAGTCTATAGGAAAAGTTGGTCCCTCTTGTGCCAGCAACTTTTAGTTGAATAATTGATTGATTTATAACACTCCCTTTTTCTCTTTCCACGTCTTATTTATTTTCCTTCATCGTCCCTGACAAAAAAAAAATCCTGAATATTCAAAGCATTGTCGTGTCAGAACTTTGTAATCGAGTGACTGGGAATTTATCAATATTGATAATTTATTTTTGGAAAAGAAAAAGGTCCTCTATTTTCTCCATATATCCTCTGATGATCAGGCCAGCCAATCAACAAAGAATTACCCTTAAATATTTCCGTAGTATAAGTTCTTGATGGTGCACCTTTCACTTGTTGAACTGCAAAATCGTTCCCAGATTATGCTGAAGTTTATGCCAATTGTGATCCCTTCATTTGGTCTGTTAAAGAATGCCCAAAAATATCCGCAAGCACTTGAAAAACGGCAGTAGACAAGAGCTCTTGCATAATTTGGAGGAGTATCCGGTTCCACAAAACCAAGTAGAGTCCTGTATGATTATGAAATATTGTTGGCATATCAGATCCAATGGAGCATATCCAAATCCACATAATGGAACCAGTGATAGATACAAGACATGTTCTTCACTATAAAGGCACAAAAATACACTTCCATTTTTAATTTCTTTTTTATGAATAAGTCCAACGTGCTAATGAAGCTAATACAATTCACTTTGTCCACCAGCCACAGTTGGCTACTTTGTTCTATATCACAGATCAGTATTTTTCCCGATGATTATTGCATATGGGGAGGTAGCTAAATGGTGGTGAATGTGTATCATGTGCACTGGAATCTGTGGGTGCTTTGTAGGACTGAGATGGTTTAAAAACCTTTGGCTTTCGCAAACAGCAAATCAAAATTACTACCCAGAAAGAGATAATTTAGGAATAAGTATACTCAAGAAAAGTGAAGACAGGAAAAAGACAGAGTTCAAAGTCCAAGCTCGCCTGCCTAACATTCGAATATGCGGAGTTATCCTTGGAATATGGCGTGATCAAAGTTAATGTAGAGTAGTACCCTAGCTAGTACTACACTAGTAGAAGAAAGTTTTTGTAGTTTTGTCCGTACGCCGTGGATACACGTAACCTCTAGACCGGAAAGCTTCTTGGTAAAACAAAGAAAAACGTAGTATATATGATGGGTCATCCTATGGTGCTCCATGTATCATACTCGCCTTAGATTACCTTTTATATTAAATTGATTACTTATCAGTAATTGAATTTAATATTAAAATTAATTTTAAAATTCAAATAACAATATATTCTTTCTTTTCATCCAAATGTAAACATTAAATGTTATCCTGCATTATATTTTGGAATTGTTAATATTAACAGGTCGGACCTATTATTTTTAAAGGACGGCAAATCAATAATAAATTTCTTAAATAATTTTATAATAAGAAGTCCAAATATTAAAGTGACACTTAGAAATGGGTGGACTTGTCAAAATAAACTCATTAATTTTAAAATAATAATTCAATCGTTTATTTGTAGGTCGACCATTTCATTATATAATTTTAACGTTGTTTATTCTTGGTGGTTGAACAATCTATTCTAACGGATTGACTTATTAATTACATATAATAATATTTTACACTAAGAAGTTTGATCTTCTAAATCAACCTATCAACTTGTAAATTATAATGTATTTATTTTATGAATATAATTAGTTACAATACAAAAGTTGGCTTTTAATTTGTATAAAACCACTTTTAGTTATATCAAATTATTTATTTTAAATTTGAAAGAAAAATAAAAAATATCATGATTAGGGGATATTAATACTCTATAGAAATATAATTCATATTTTTATAAAAAGTAAATTTTTTTTTGATAGATATAGTAATGATTGATTTCTTTTGTTACTTTAGTGCCATAAATTTACACCAATTGTCTACGAAGACGTTTCTACTAATAAATATTTTATTTAAGAAATACAATATGGGGTTTAACTAAATTTGTAACTCTTGCTAGTGTAAATCAATAAATAAAATAAAAATATAAAATGTAATTGCCAATATATTATTTTAAAAGCTTTAGGACCATGAAAATATTTACATCAGAATTAAACTTTTTTTTTCTAATTCTTTATGAAAGAATTCTATAACGAAAAGAATCATACAAAAAAGATAATAGAATAGAAAAAAAAAACATAGTTTGTTGAAAAAACACATAATTAGTACTCATTATCAAAATAAATAGAGAATATAACACTAATGATAAAGAAGAAAAATGTTTTAGAAACTTTTAAAAGATAGAATTCCATTAGAAAAAAAATCATACAAGAATAAAATATTGTACTTATAGTCAATATAAAAGTATAATTTTTGCTATAAAAATAACAAAAATTTGTAAGTAAAATAATAACGCATATCATAGTTAATTTAAAATATAAAGTAAATCTTTTAAATTATCTAAAATCCTAATAAAAAAATGTATATTCATCAGCAAAAGTACTTAGATAATATTAAACTACCGAGTAGTAAGAAAATTTGCAGTTTAAATATATAAATATATTTTAATTTATTTATAACAAAATATTATGCCACTATCTACATTTTGTTACGCTAGATAAAAATTATGCATATGCAATGAAACACCCCGCACAACAATTACCCGACAAACAACAATTACCGAACAACAGTGCCGACATGTGGCACAAATAATGTAAATATCAGAAGTAACGGCCCAACATCAAATACACGTCACCCGATCCCAGGGACCTAAAATATAGCACAGCGGAAGCAAATTTTATCATTCTTAATAATAGTATGAAACCATGCAATGCAACTTATGGATCCAAGTCCTGCCCGAGGTAACGTCACAGCCGCCAGAATACATCGTACCTGAATCACAAATAACTCAACCTACGGGATGAAACCCCGCAGGCGAGGGGTGAGTCCGAAACGCTCACCGGTATATTTAAGCACAATCATGGATAAACAGAGATATGCAGGCAACCATAATACTTCAAAGAAGAAATACAACAATACTTCAAAGAAGATATACTGGCAACAACATCCACAACATACCAAATCAAAGACTCGACCAAAACATATGAAATACTTTATTATTATTCCAGTTTAATCTTCTGGGCCTCGTCACGGATAAGCTAGGGTCGTACCAGGTTATCAACCTGTTCCTGGTGCCAGATCAAAAAGAACCCGGGATCAACATCCCAATAACAATTCTCAGGGATCATCATCCCAATAAAAATCTCAGGGATCAACATCCCAATCAAACTGGCATCAACATGCCCATCACAAGTAACCCAGATCATGGCCACCACAAAACAGTCTCAACCATTCGGTCGTACCTTTACTTACCACGTGACAATTAAGTCATATCCATTCCAAAACGAAATCACAGGAATCGACATCCCAAACCCAAAACCAGAAGACACGACTCACTCATTAACTTTTCCAATTTTAATATCTGGGCCCCGTCACTGGACAAGCTAGGGTCATACCTGGTCATTAACTATTCTGGATGCCAGGCCAAAACATAACCCGGGATCAACATCCCAATATCCAAACCAAACCGGGATCAACACCCCCAAATCAAGAAACCGACCATGGCCACCACAGAACTAGCCTCTAACCATCTAGTCGTACCACTACCTTCCACGTGACAATTAATTCATATGGCATTTCCCATTTCCAATTCCAGTACTCTTTCCTCAATTATTCAACTTTCTATTATCTCAAGTTATACAACAGACCAGACCATCAACAATTTCGTAACACCAATTATTCATAATTAACAGATCAACATCAATTACAACACAATATCCAAAGATTCAACAACAGCTAGCCAACACAGCAGTTCAATCAAACAAAACAATATCAAAGACTCACACACAGAACTAATCATCAACAAATCCATAACCTCAAATATCCAACAATAATATATGTCATCATAATTTCCAATATTCATTTTCTCAAGTTATTCAACTTTCCATTATCACAAGTTAATCCACAGACTAAACCATCAACATTTCCAAACACCAAATACTCACAGGTAGTATAACCAATAGTATATTAGCACATAGTAGTTCAACCGAACAACAAAAACACACCAAGTATTATAGGCAATATATCAAGGGTTATCCATCCTCACCTTAGCTGATTATCAGTTATGGGATCCTCAACAGGTTCCAAAGCCAGTTCCTCGGAATACTGCTCGTTATCGACTCCTATATAACAAATAATAAATACGCTCACATAAGATGCACAGTAATTGATATGCCATAACATGTTGCATTTTCCTTATCATCATCATTTACCGTTATTAATCCTTTTTCGAAAATATTTTCTTGAAAATAATTATTTTTACCACATCATAAGTTCTCAAAATTACGTCATATTTATTACTATTTTTTTCTAGCAACATAAATTAAATTTAAATGTTAATATAAATATATATATCCAGAAAATTATTATTTTTCGAATACATATATTAAGGTAAGCTTACACTATATGTACTCTTTTTTCCAAAAAATATAATCATATAAACTTATTTTCTGAAAATAAATATAGGTATGCATTTTTATTTTCTAAAGATATAATATATCCCCAAACAATTATATTATCAACATAATAATCTTTTTCCAGAAATATTACTTAGGTATACCATATATATATTTTTCTGGTAAAGCATTTACACCATATACATCCTTAAGGTATTTACTATAATCATGTTATAATTATCTTAATCCCTTGAAAATGTTATAATAGGGTAATTACTCCATTTATTTTCACAAGATATAACCACTTACTATTTATTACTTTATTTCCAGAAAATATATATAATCCCTATAATATATTTTTTTTCCAGAATATGCTTATTCATTAATATTCATGTATATTATTTTATATTTTTTTAATTTCCGGACTGGGCCAAGTGGTGCAAGCCCAGCCCAGTGCTTAACCCCTTAACAGCCCAGGTGCAACCATGCTAGAACCCAGGCCCACGACGACCCAGGCCCTAGGTCAAAAGAGAACCGGGCCAACCCAAACGGGATCGGGTCAAACCCGTCACAAATGGGTCGACCCGCGTCTACTCCATGCACAGCTCACCTTGGGTGAGTTCCGACGGCGACGCGAGACGAGGCACGCGGCAGGACTAACGGCGAGGCGTGCGACGTGCGGCGGTGGCGTCGATCCGAGGCGCGGCAGTCAGGCTCTGTGGGGGAGACGAACGGCGAGAAGGCGGCGGCTTGGTCGTCGTCGGGTACGGATCTCCGCACGGCGGCGTCGGGTTCTGTGTGTGGCGAGACACGGCCGAGGGAAGGCGACGGCAGTGACGCGCTGGTGGTCGCTGCTGCAGGTTGTCCCGGCGTCGCGTGAGGTGGAGGACGCAAAGAGGAGAAAGGAGAGGAAGGATGGTGGTGGCGGTAGCTTGCTGTGGCGCCGCGACGGTGGGCAGGAGGAGAAAGAGAAGAGGGAGGTGGCGGCTGGTGGCTGGTCGTGGCGTCGGCACGGGTGGTGTGTTGGTGGTGCAGGTGGCGTTCTCGGGCGGTGGCTCGGTTGTTTGTTTTCTTTTCTGTTTTCTTTTTCTCTTTTTTTGTGTTTTGTATAAACTGGGGAAGCTAAGCAGAGGCAGTGTAGAGGGCTTACTGGTTTTTTGCAGGGAGTATGAGGAGAGGGTGAAGATGGAGGCAAGGGTGTGGTATGGTGTTAATGCAGTCAGAAGAAAAAAAAGTATGCAGAGCACTGGCAAAACACAGGCATCACAGGGGAAACAAGAGTTCACGTGCGTACAGAAGAAGGCGGCTGCATAATTCAATTATGCAGTCGTGTCCCGTTCGGACCAGAAAATAACTATAATACCCCCTTGACTTAATTTTTGGCCCGATAATTCGAGGTTAAACCTGACTTTTCTTAAGATTCCTGGACCCGAAAAATACCAATTCTAGTCCGAAAAATCCGCAGAAAAATCGGGAACGTGGGGTAAGGGTCGGTTTCAGAATCCAATGCATAATTTACCCTGAAATAATTACCCAAGAATAATTTCATACGGTAAATTACTGTACAAAGCTTTTTTACAGTCCCGGTAAAAACATAAATTTTACCCGGGCCGTTACACAGGCCTCGACCCAACACGCAGAAACGGGTCAGGCTCGACCCATCCGGGTCGTCTTCAACCTGTGGACGGGTCTGCTCACCTAGGCGTCGGACGACAGGGCGACGCAAGCAGAGGACGGCGACTAGAGGACGGTGTGTGGAAGGAGGCGGCATCACTGTTGTCACAGGTGGTCGGTAGCAGCGAACGGAGAGGACTTGGGTGGCTGCAGCAAGGAGGAGCGGCGTCTTGCAATGCCACGCGAGGGAGGAGAGCAGGGAGGAGAACGGCTGCTGCGTGCGGAGGCGACGCGAGGAGGAAGGAGAAGATGGTGACGGCGGCGAGGGTGCGAGGAGGTGGCGGTCGCAGGTGGTGTCCGGTGGTTCACGGGTGGTGGTGGATCTGTTTGTTGTTATCTCTTCTTTTTTTTTTCTTTCTTTCTTTTTTTTTCCTTTCTTTTCTCTCTTTATTTTTCTGGTTTCTCTTCTCTTTTTTTTTTTCGTTTCCTTTTCTTCTCTTTTCTTCTGGTTTGGTTTGGTGTTTAAGGTTGCAATGGGTTGTTTTGCAAGTGAGGCTTTGCAGGTGAAAGAAGAGAAGAAGATGAAGGTGTTGGTGTACTGGGAAGGCAGAAGAGGTAAGGTGCAAAATACTGGTAAGGCACGGGCAAGGCGCTGATTACACAGGAAAAAGTTGTAGCACGGGCGACACAGGAAAGAGGCGGCGTAGCCCTCAATTATGCAGGTAAGTCGTGTACCGTCCGGACCAGAATATAACTGATATACACCCTTAGTTTGTTTCTGGTCTGATTTTTCTGAGGATTCTGGGACCCCAAAAATACCAACTTTGGTGCAAAAAATCCACGGAAAAATCCCGAGCGCGAGAAAAACCTCGGTTTCGAAAAATGATGCCCGATTTACCGTTAGTTAATTACCCAAGATTAATTTCAAAGGTAAATCACTGTATAACAACTTTTACAGTCCCGGTAAAAATTAAAATTTTTACCCGGGCTGTTACATGCAACCAAGTTATACCAAAGAATATAATTTAATTTGATTGATTAATAAGTTTCTTATTAATATATTTACAAATTGTATGTAACAGCCCGGGTAAAAATTTTGGATTTTTACCGGGACTGTAAAAGTCTTTTTACCGTGATTTACTGTTGAATTAATCTTGGGTAATTAATTCAAGGTAAAACGGGCGTCGTTTTTCGAAATCGAGGGTTTTCCCGCGCTCGTATTTTTCCGTGGATTTTTCGGACCTAAGTTGGTATTTTTTCGGGTCCCGGGATTTTCGGAAAAATCACACCGGAAAATAACTATGGGGTATCAGTTATTTTCTGGTCCGGACGGGACATGACTGCGTGATTGAGTCATGCAGCCGCCTCCCACTGTGCAGCCTGTGAACCTTACCTGTGCCCGTGACCTGCTCTTCTCTGCTTCCTTTTCCTTGGCTCACCTTCTCCTGCAAAAACACTGCCTCACCATTTTTTCCTCTTCCTCTCTGCAAAACTCAACCCACACCGACAACCATCACCCGAGACGCTTTCCTTTTTTTCCTTTTTTATTTCTTTTTTTTTTCTTCTTCTTCTTTTCTTTCTTTCTTTCTTTCTTTTCTTTTCTTTCTTCTTCTTTTTCTCGTTCCCTGCAACCCGTGCCGAGCTGCTGCACCTCCTCCACCGACGCCACTAGCTCCTCCCCTCCCTCTCTTCCTTCCTTCTTTTCCTTTTCTTCCTCCTCCTTCTCCCCTTTTCCTTCCTCCTCCTTCTCCCCTTTTCCTTCCTCCTCCGTCCAACCTTGCCCCTGCCGCCCTACTCTTCCTCGCATGACCGACCCGCAGCTCCTCCTGCTGCCGACCACTTCGCGCCGCCACAACCGTGCCTTGCCGCTCGTCGCCTCGCCGTCCCCGCCCCGTGCCGCCGCAGTCGCCGCTGGGCATGCTAGGTGAGCAGCCGGGTTAGCCTCGACCCGGATGGGTCTTGTGATGGGTCAGGTCTGACCCAGATTCTTGTGGATCCGGGTGGGCTTGGCTATTGGGTTATGTGTATGGGTTGGTGTTTGTGGGCTTAGAGTGTGGGCTGGAACTTGGGCTTGGGCATGGACTTGAATCGCCCAATGTTCATAGCCCGGTCTGCTTAATAATAAGGGTAATAAAATAAATAAAATGGAGTATATATATATATATATATATATATATATATATATAAATGGTTGTATTTCTGGATACATATTATGGAAAAACATTTTTCTGGAATGTTATTATTTCTCTAGAAAAATTAAGGTAACTGATTACTTTTGGAAAAAAATACATACAAAGGTAATATTTTGATATTATAATTGTTTGGAAAAACATTTAACCTTTGGAAATATATATATTTGTAAATTCGCATTTATTTCAAAAAACAGTAATAAGCTTATATGATTAATTTATATTTGGTAACTATAATTTGGCAATTAATATATATAATGGAAATAATTTCGAAAAAAAACATATATATGAAGTAATTTCCGGAAATAAAAATTATATTGATTATTAACTTGGAAAAAAAATATAATTAATTTATGTAAATATTTTGAAAAGAGTTTTAATTAAAGTATGGTACCGAAATCTGTAACAGCCCGAGTAAAATTTGGATTTTTACCGGGACTGTTAAAGTCGTTATACAGTGATTTACCGAATGAGTTAATCTCGGGTAATTAATTCGAGGTAAAACGGGAGTCGTTTTTCCAAACCGAGAATTTTCCCGCGCTCGAGAGTTTCTTCCTGACTAACCGAGCCTCAGTTTTCAGTTCCGAGACTTGGACGACGTTCAGGAGGATTAATCGGATTTTCCGAGCCCAAGTTGTATTTTTGGACTCGGGACGGGATTTGTCGGAAAGACGGGAGTATTCCTGTGTCTACGAGATTCCGACGCGAGAATCCGGACGGCCATATGAGGCTTGCCCGGGCCACTCTTCCTTCTCTTTCCTCTCTCTTCCTCTTTCCCGGCTACATCTTCTCCTCTTTCCCGGGTTTTCCTTCAGCCATGCGGGCCCCACCCCTCTCCTTCTTTTCTTTTCTTCTTCTCCTTTTCTTTTTCTTTCCTTTCCCCTTCCCCCTTTTTGCTTCAGCCGCCGGCCCCTTTCTTTTTGTTCTTTTCCCATCATTCCCTTCTTTCTTTCCCGTGACTTGTTGCCTCCTTGCCTTTGTCTTCATCCTCTCTTCTCCTCTCTATTTTCTCTTCTCATCACCGGGTTCCTCACAATCCTCACATCTCCCTCCCCCTCCATTATTTTCTGCCCTGCCTCTCCCCTCCTCTGCTTTCCCCAAATCCGCCGCCACTACCAACCATCCACCACCGAGACGACCAGCCGCCGCCACCACTTTTCGATCTCCCCTCTCTCTTCCCTGCTCTGCCTCGCGACCGCCGCCTCCAGACGGGACGAGACGGGCTCACCACCACCAGGCCAGGAACACGCGCCGCCACACAGAGCCGACTCCTCCCTTCCCAGTTTTCGCGTCGCCATGGTAAGGAACCATACGCCCCTGGTTTCGTGAGCTAGGTTATTGGGTTGTTGACTGATTTTGGTTGTGTTTGTTGTGGGTTGTTGTTATAGAGGATGTGGATTTGGGTGTTGCAGTGGATGCGGGTTGTTGTGTTGTTTGTTATGGCAATGATGGCGAGTGTGTTGATGATCGATGAACAGTGGCTGTAGGGGGGTGTTTTGATGCTGCCATGAACAGTACCGCCGGAATCCGGCGAATTTCCGGCAGTCCCGGGAATTTTCCGGCGAGGCCCGGGCAACTCCGGTGTGAACAGTGCATTCCTCAAGAGGCGGAACTCGGTGGACAGATTGCTTCGGTAATTCCTTGGACTTGTTAATACCATGAGCTCGGGTTTGGGCTCGGTTGCACACGGACTCGGAAACGGGCCGAACGTGCGGAGGCCCATCATACCGTGACATACACGCGTTTAACGAACCTAATAACGAAACCGTGGGATAAGTTTAAACGAGATGTAATATATAATTAAGCGATAACGATTTAAACTATGGATTAAGAACGTTAATGAACCGTAAATTCGCTTAAAAGAACTGATAATTAAGTAAAGTTTACCAAGATTATAAGATTATAACAACGGAGGTATTTCCTATTTAACGGATTTATTATCGGACATGTAATATTCATATGCTATTTGGACGTATTTAACGTTACCACTATTTTATGATCAACTATTACTAGGCGTATATATGTGGTTATTACTATTATTGATATTTTATCGAGGATAAGTAATTACGAAATAATACTTACTTTGACATATTACTAAATATAACTTATACAAGTATTTATGTATATATATA
>JAKUCV010000077.1:173379-247257 GCA_028386065.3 Turnera subulata | reverse complement strand
TGTGTGTTGTTGTCTTGTTTGCATAGTTCGCTCCAGTTGTTTAATATTTTACATCATTTAGTTAGTGCATTATGGATCCAGTCGAGGGACGCCAGCTGTCGCGGAGCATACACACATAAGGTAAATGATGCCATAATATGCGAAAATACGAATATTATTAATACTGATAATATTGGGAATACAAAGGGAAATATTACATGATATTTTATAAAAGGGAAATACAACATTGATTTTTGATATTTTATAAAAAGAAAAATACATTCAACGGTTTGCAACGACGTTGACACGGAAGCTGTTTACGTCACTGTTTACATTGACCGTGACTCTGTCGCTCCAAGAAAGCCACATGTTGCCTCTGTCGCGCTGGCCAGGAATCTCAAACCGGTTAGCTTGTGGGAACCGGAGTGGGATGAGACCGTGATCGTCTCGTGGTTGCCACTGCGTCTCCGTCAGAAGAAACATGTTGGGCTTGTACTGGTTCTTCAAGTCCCTTAAAGTGCGTGAGAACTCCTGTGCACGCCTTGCAACTCCTCTGCAGTTCCACACCAGCAGACGTACCTTTGGCCAAGTTGGAGGTAGCCGAGTCATTCTGGGTATGCTTTGGGCTGTCATTGCGAGCTGGTAGTAAGCGCCTTGCTCCACATTTTGGCAAGTGGACTCCAAGTTGAACTCCTGAAGCCTATCCGAGATGAAGAACATCACGGAGTTTGCTGAGCCGTAGTAGGAAGTCCTCAGTGTCCCATGGTCCTCTAGGAAGAACACCTCTTCCATTGGAGTGACGAAGAACCGCGACGAGTAGAGTTCGTCGACGAAGACAAGGCGTGCCATTCTGCCGAGCTCGTTCGGCAGCTCCTCAGCACGTTCGTTGACCATGCTGTAAGCCAGTCGGTTCCTTCTGCCAAGATTGGCACCTTCGACAAAGAACACCGACGAGGGGGCAGGCATGTTGTTTGACGTGTAGTGTTTTGCTTTTCGAAATTTTGTGGTTTTGTTTGCTTGAGCGTTTTGTTTGCTTTTAAAATGCTTTTGGTGATTTACACTTCACCGCTCCTTCTTTTATACACTTATGGGGAGCGTGATTACCGTTTTTGATTTTCGAGATTTTGTTTTTTTGAATTTACCGTTGCCTGCATTAATTGCCTTACGCGTTTTTCGGACCAATGCCAGAGATTTTCAGTCTATTTTCAACACATGATTTTATTTCGCTCTGGCTACCTTGTCTTTTGTTTTATGGCCTTTCTATATATTTCTTGCATCTTTTATCACAAGCATCCGTGACCGTTGAGGCTAGACAGATGGGACCGTATCTCGAGTAGAGCGCATGTGCGACAAGTTCACAGCTGTTCGGACATCGTGGAGAGATACGAGCCTTGACAGACGTTTTGGCTTATGCGGAAATTGTGAACAAGTGGGTAACGTGTCTTTCGAGGGACACAGGACGTTCCTGTGATCATCGCTTTCCGAGTTAACAGATGTCTTCTTCACGAGGTTAACCGACGTCACCGTTAACTGTACGTGTCACGTTCTCAGGATTGAGAATGGACACGATCGAACTAGAGCGCCGAGCATGAAAACATATCTTGTTTTAATTTCTTTTGTTTTGATTTTGTTAAACAAGTTTGGTTTCGTTTTTAATTTCTTTATGTTGGTTATAATTCGTTTTATCGGTCCTGCTTTTAACGTCATCATGTTCGATTTTATTTTCATTCATGACGACTTTGTTATGTTTTAAATATTCTGTTTCTTTTCAGATAAATATGAATTTCCATATCTTAATAAGAGAATTTATGATCTAAGAGATTTGATTTCAAAAGGAAACTTATTTTATTAATTCATAACAGTTTTACATCGTAGAAGAAGTACTCTACTGAGATACTTGCTTCTCTAAGTCCTTTACAAGTTGTTGGACATTCCTCAGGTGAGGGAACAGCTCCGCGCACGCCAGTTCAATCTGCGCCACCGCCGAGCTGATCTTCCTCAGGGAGACGTTCAGCTGAGTCAACTTCTGTTGCGGAGTGCTGCTTTCAGCTACCGCCTTGACTTTCTTGTCCTCAGCTTTCTTGCCGGCACGCTTCTTTCGTCGTTTTGGGGAGACCACCATGTGCTCCTCCAGACCGATGATGTTGGTCTTGAACCGCTTCTTCGGAGGCTCTTCGTCGGAGCTTGTCGGGAAAGCTGTGCCGCCGATGTAGCTGTTATTCTCGGAGTCTGAAGTCGTTCGAGAACGAAGTGGAGAGTCCATGGCTGAGAGTGAATGTCTCATCTATGAGGTTTGGTATTTATAAGCGGATGAGATGTCGCTTAAGGGTATAAGCGGTATCTCATGTTAAGGTTGGACACTTGGTAGAGTGTGCCAGAAGCTTATCGTGGTAGGACCCACGGATAAGACGGAATTTCGGGGACGAAATTCTTTTTAAGGTGGGTAGACTGTAACAGCCCGAGAAAAATTTGGATTTTTACCGGGACTGTTAAAGTCGTTATACAATGATTTACCGAATGAGTTAATCTCGGGTAATTAATTCGAGGTAAAACGGGAGTCGTTTTTCCAAACCGAGAATTTTCCCGCGCTCGGGAGTTTCTTCCTGACTAACCGAGCCTCAGTTTCCAGTTCCGAGACTTGGACGACATTCAGGAGGATTAATCGGATTTTCCGAGCCCAAGTTGTATTTTTGGACTCGGGACGGGATTTGTCGGAAAGACGGGAGTATTCCTACGTCTACGAGAATCCGACGCGAGAATCCGGACGGCCATATGAGGCTTGCCTGGGCCACTCTTCCTTCTCTTTCCTCCCTCTTCCTCTTTCCCGGCTACATCTTCTCCTCTTTCCCGGGTTTTCCTTCAGCCACGCGGGCCCCACCCCTCTCATTCTTTTCTTTTCTTCTTCTCCTTTTCTTTTTCTTTCCTTTCCCCTTCCCCCTTTTTGCTTCAGCCGCCGGCCCCTTTCTTTTTGTTCTTTTCCCATCATTCCCTTCTTTCTTTCCCGTGACTTGTTGCCTCCTTGCCTTTGTCTTCATCCTCTCTTCTCCTCTCTATTTTCTCTTCTCATCACCGGGTTCCTCACAATCCTCACATCTCCCTCCCCCTCCATTATTTTCTGCCCTGCCTCTCCCCTCCTCTGCTTTCCCCAAATCCGCCGCCACTACCAACCACCTACCACCGAGACGACCAGCCGCCGCCACCACTTTCCGATCTCCCCTCTCTCTTCCCTGCTCTGCCTCGCGACCGCCGCCTCCAAACGGGACGAGACGGGCTCACCACCACCAGGCCAGGAACACGCACCGCCACACAGAGCCGACTCCTCCCTTCCCAGTTTTCGCATCGCCATGTTAAGGAACCATACGCCCCTGGTTTCGTGAGCTAGGTTATTGGGTTGTTGACTGATTTTGGTTGTGTTTGTTGTGGGTTGTTGTTATGGAGGATGTGGATTTGGGTGTTGCAGTGGATGCGGGTTGTTGTGTTGTTTGTTATGGCAATGATGGCGGGTGTGTTGATGATCGATGAACAGTGGCTGTAGGGGGGTGTTTTGATGCTGCCATGAACAGTACCGCCGGAATCCGGCGAATTTCCGGCAGTTCCGGGAATTTTTCGGCGAGGCCCGGGCAACTCCGGTGTGAAGAGTGCATTCCTCAAGAGGCAGGACTCGGTGGACAGATTGCTTCGGTAATTCCTTGGACTTGTTAATACCATGAGCTCGGGTTTGGGCTCGGTTGCACACGGACTCGGAAACGGGCCGAACGTGCGGAGGCCCATCATACCGTGACATACACGCGTTTAACGAACCTAATAACGAAACCGTGGGAAAAGTTTAAATGAGATGTAATATATAATTAAGCGATAACGATTTAAACTATGGATTAAGAACGTTAATGAACTGTAAATTCGCTTAAAAGAACTGATAATTAAGTAAAGTTTACCAAGATTATAAGATTATAACAACGGAGGTATTTCCTATTTAACGGATTTATTATCGGACATGTAATATTCATATGCTATTTGGACGTATTTAACGTTACCACTATTTTATGATCAACTATTACTAGGCGTATATATGTGGTTATTACTATTATTGATATTTTATCGAGGATAAGTAATTACGAAATAATACTTACTTTGACATATTACTAAATATAACTTATACAAGTATTTATGTATATATATATATACGTTTTCTTGTCATGAGCGACTAATGGGCCGGGATATCGGCTTGAACGTTTGGATTCGGTTTAAATTTAAAATTAAGTATAATTAGAATATCGATAAGAAACTCGGTTTCGGTTTTAATTTGAAATTAAGTATAAATGGTATAATGAATAAAGTGGTTAATTTCATAATAAAGAAATTGGATAAGGCAAGCCGTATAACGATTTCTAAACCGGTATCATGCATGATCATTTTGTTGTGCATTAAAAGTGATTATTGTATTCCCATATGTACACATAGGGTATCGGGATTTGACTGGATAGCAGATTCAGAGACATACCAGGTGAGGATGGATAAACCCTGATATGTGCCCGTAATGCTGTGTGTGTAGTTTTGTGGTTTGTGTGTTTGTTGTTGTTTGGTCTGCTGGAATGATTGTTGACTGTTACATGATTGTTATGGTATTGTTGATGCTGTTGTAGAAACGTGTTAGCCCTGTGTATGTCGTGTTGGAAATTTTGTTGAACGGTTGATATTGTTGAATTGTTTGATGTGAAAGTTTGGTGATATGAAATTGTTGACTGGATTGTGATATTGGTTCTTGGATGATGTGTTGAGGATGATGTTGGATTATTGATTGTGGATAATTGGGAAAAGGATAATGGAAATTGGAATGAAAATTGGAATGTAAGTGAGATGATGTAATTGTCATTTGGAAAGTAGTGGTACGACTAGATGGTTAGAGACTAGTTCTGTGGTGCCTTGCCAGAGGGTTTGTTGGTTGGGGTGTTGACCCCGGATTTGTGATATTGGGATGTTGATCCCGGATTTGTGATATTGGGGTGTTGACCCCGGATTTGAGATATTGGGATGTTGATCCCGGATTTGAGATATGGGGATGTTGATCCCGGATTGTGGTGGGGCCTGGCATCCAGAATTAGTTAATAACTAGGTACGACCCTAGCTTGTCCAGTGACGGGGCCCGGAAGATAAAATTGGTAATAAAAATTAATAAGTATTCCTTGAGTCTTGGCTTTGATATGACTTAGTGAGGTTCTCCTGTTGTGTTGTTTGGGTTGTAATCCGCTATTATGTTGTTTGTGGTAGTTTCCTTGTGATGTGATTGTTTGCTTATCGTTGTGATTGTTGCATTACTTCGGAAGTGTTATGGTTGAACATATCACTGTTTATCTTTCGTCGGTGAGCGCTTCGGACTCACCCCTCGCCTGCGGGGTTTCATCCCATAGGATGAGTTGTTTCATGTACAGGCTTGGTGCATTCCAGACAGGCTGCAGCGTTTCCCTTGGACAGGCTTGGATCCATAGATTGCATGTGTCGCATACAGTGTTAGTGAGTTCAAGTCTTCCGCTGTGCATATTGTTATTGTTGTTGGGCCAATGGGCCAGTTTCATTATTGTTGATGTTATTGATGTTGGGCCGTAGGGCCATATTGTAGTTTATACTTTTGGGCTGTTGAGCCAGGGTTATGCTTTATACACTATATGCTAGGCCTTCTTGGGCTGGGTTGTCACAGTTCCGGCACGTGTTTACTGTATACGGTAAATACGGGTCGGGGCGTCTCAAAATTATACTCGGATATACGTACAGTATAATATTTTCGGTAAAAATGATAATAAAGGATATATAACCGGGATGGGTATTTCGCAGTTTTGGCATCATAGTATACCGATTATGTGCATTTATGTGTATATGTTGTTTTGTTGGATAGGTTTGGATATCGGGCAGTTTCCCGAGGAGCCGGCTTGGGACCGGTCATTGTTTCCGGAGTTTGAGTAATCGGCCAAGGTGAGGATGGATAACCCTTGATATGTGCCCGTAATACTGTGTATGCTTTGTTGTTTGATTGAACTGCTGAAATGATTATTGACTGTTACTTGATTGCTGTGGAATTGTTGATGTGTTGTTGGAATGTGTTAGACTTGTGTATATTGTGTTGGAAATAATGTTGAACTGCTAACTTTGAATAATTAGTGATATGAGGTTGTGATAAGAGATTGAGTCTGTGGATTAATCTGAGATAATAGAAAATTGGATAATTGATGAAAGAGTAATTGATTTGGACTGGAATATGAGATGTTGATATAATTGTCACGTGGAAAGTAGTGGTACGACTAGATGGTTAGAGAATAGTTCTGTGGTGTCATGGCCGGTTTGGTTTGGTTTTGGGGATGTTGATCCCGGATGATTTGGATATTGGGATGTTGATCCCAGATTGGTTGATATTGGGATGTTGATCCCGGATTGGTTGTGATTGGGATGTTGATCCCGGATTGTGATTTGGCCTAGCATCCGGAATTAGTTAATAACCAGGTATGACCCTAGCTTGTCCAGTGACGGGGCCCGGAAGATAAAATTGGTAATAATAATAAACATTCTTTTGGTCTTGGCTCAGAAGTGTGTGGTAGAGTTTTTTAGTTGTGTTTGTCTGTGTTTACTTCGAAAGTATTATGGTTGATTGCATATCTCTGTTTATCCTTAGTTGGTGAGCACTTCGGACTCACCCCTCACCTGCGGGCTTTCATCCTGTAGGATGAGTTACTTTTGGTACAGGATTGGTGCATTCCAGACAGGCTGCGGCGTTATCCCTTGGACAGGACTTGGATCCATAGTTTGCATCTATGTCGCATACAGTGTTTTTGTGAGTTATTAAAGTCTTCCTCTGTTCATTATTTTGTTATTGTTGGGCCACTGGGCCGATCATGTTGTTATTGACGTTTTTACTTTTGGACTGTTGAACCCAAGTTACTGTTGTATACACTGTATGCTGGACTTGTTTTGATTGGGTCATCACAGTTCCGGCACGTGTTTACTGTGTACGGTAAATACGAGTCGGGGCGTTTCATTGTAATTTTTTAAAATTATATTCTTATAAGTTCTCCTTATACAAGAATTATTCCGCATAGAAAGCAACGTAGATAGGGAAAGGGCGAGCTTTTTCTCTTTTAATGTCAGTTTTCAAGGCAATTATATAAAAAAAAAATTCGCAAGCAAGACACAAATATTAATTTTAGTTAAAACAAAATAAACTTAGCTTATGTAAATCTAAAGTTGTTAGTTTAACTCACTTTTCTTTACTTAAACTTTCATCAGGAGGAAATCTAGTATTTTCTTTATATATTTTATATATGCATCTCCATATATTCTATTATGGTTAGAAAATTTTGTATTATAAAAAATAATTATACAATAATAATTATAATTTTACAAAAAAAAGTATATTTTAATTTTTGGAAGTTATAACGTAAATTATTTAATTATTATTTCACTATACAATACAATTTTTTTCTTAATTTTTTAAATTCTATTTTAATTTATATTTCTTCTCAATGTTAATTATTTTTTAATTATAATTTTTTTCATCTATTTAAAAGATTATTTTACTTTCTTCTTTAATACTTTAAATATTTTAAATTTAAAATTTATCTAAAAATCATTTCATAGAGTCAATTTCTTTCTTATTCATTTTTATTTACATATTTGCTTTTAACATTTGACATTCAAAGATGCCTTCTGGCCTACGTTAAAGGTTTTTATTTTGTGTTGAGAAGATGATCCTTGTTTTTTTCCAAATTTTAATAATTTATTTAATTTTTTAATTTGTATACTACTTGCATTTGTAATCAATTTTTAGAATTGTTTATATAACTAATTTACTATTTTTAATTTATAATCTTCACTCCCTTTTATAAATAACTTACAAGTCTTAATTTTTTAAATTTATATACAACTTCTCTCTTCCTTTTTTTATGCTAATGGCGATACTTTATTAGAGATAAAAGATTACAAAAGGTTACAAAAAATCGAAACAACTGAAAACAGAATGCAACCAGAATCGCCTGAATACATAGATGGCAAAGAGAAAAGGCTGCAACAAAACATAATAAAACAATTATCCCTTATCAAAAAGAAACATAGAATTAAAATTCTTGGATACACCTATCTATTCCTTTATTCTTCATAATGTGGCTATATGAAAATAGAAAATTATATTATTATAATAGTCGAAGTTTTAAATTTAACATACCAGTCTCTCTAAGGTGCTACAATCATATAAAACAAATTAATTGTAACAGCCCGGGTAAAAATTTTGGATTTTTACCGGACTGTAAAAGTCTATTTACCGAGATTTACTGTTGAATTAATCTTGGGTAATTAATTCAAGGTAAATCGGGAGTCGTTTTTCGAAACCGAGGGTTTTCCCGCGCTCGTGATTTTCCCGTGAATTTTTCGGAACTAAGTTGGTATTTTTCGGGTTTCGGAATTTCTCGGAAAATCACACCGGAAAATAACTAAGGAGGTATCGGTTATTTTCTGGTCCGGATCGGACTCGCCCGTAATGAGGACGAATTGAATTATTGTAATTCACATGTTAAATAGTATTTTTTTTAGTTTATAAGGAGAAGAGAACCGGGTGAGGAGGAGAAGAAGAAGAAAAAAAAGAGAGAAAAAGGAGAGAAAAAAAAAGAGAGGAAAAAAAAGAGAGAAAAAAGAGAAAAAGAAAAAAAAGAGAAAAAGGAAAAAAAAAAAAGAGAGAAAAATAGAAAAAAATATACAGGAAAAAAAAGAGAAGAAAATGAGAGAAAAAAAAATACAAGAGAGAAAAAAAAGGAATCAAAAATAAGGAAAAAAAAGGAAAGAAAATAGAAGAAAAAAAAAAGAAATTCGGGAGGAAAAAAAAAGAAGGAAAACTGGAAAAATGAAGAAGGGGATGAACAGTGCGTCACCCGCCTCTGCACTGTTCACCTCGAACTGTTTCCCGTCGAGTTACGAAGCACCGCCGCCACCCGGAGCTTCTTCACGCCGTCGCGAGCCCAGCCCCGCCGTCGCCGTCGAGTTCTGTCGCCGTAGCCACCGCGACGCGCCGACGACCCGTTGAGGACCCGTCGGATCCGTTCCCTTCCACTCGCGTCGCGCCGCCAAACCACGACGCCGCCACGCCTCGCTCGACCCCGACTCGCCCTCGCCGTCGCCTTACGCCGCCGTGTTGTCGTCAGCCTTGCCGTCCGTCGCGCCGTCACCCGCAAACCCAAGGTGAGCTGCAGATCCATTTTGAGTGGATATGACCCGACTTCGCGTGGGTCGACCCGGGCAGAACTATGGGTCGCGGGCTAACGTTGGATGGGCTGTATAGTGTTGGGTCGGGTCTTGGGCGCGGGCCTGTGCTTCGGGCCTGCCGCCTTGGGTCTGGGCCGACACTATTCACGGCCCAGTCCGTTTAATTTAAAAAAAAAACAACAAATTATATATATTTTTATTAATATTCTGGGATTCAATTTTGGAAAAAACTTATATGGTTATTTTGAGTAAATTACTGCCAATTTAATTCAGGTATTTTCATGAAAATATAAATATATTTACTTGGATAAATAATTAAGTTTTGTTTTGGAAACTATTATTAAATTGGAAAACAATATTTATGTACCTTGAAATTAATTTCTGGAAATTTATATGTATATTATTTCGTTTGGAAAATTATGATTTTGTTATATGTATATAAATATGTACTTTGGAAATTAAATTTAATTATATTTTGTGTTGGAAATTAAATTGTATATATATTTAGAAAAAGATAAATACTATAAATATTTTCTAGAAATTATAAATAGCTTATTATTTTTTCTGGAAAATTATAGTAATTATTATTTTGGGAAATTATAATTATTTTATGGAAATTATTTTGTAAAGAGATTTTAATTAAAATATGGTACCGAAATTATAATCGGAAATACGTTCGGTAAATTAATTTCGATAAAAAGATAATAATAAAGGATAAGTAATCGGGATGGGATTAATTCGTAATATTGGTATCATGACATACTCTTATGTGCATTTATGTGTATGTATGATTTTGTTGTATAGGTTTTTGGATATCGGGCAGTTTCCCGAGGAGCCGGCGTCGGACCGGTCATAGTTTCTGAAGTTGAGTAATCGGCCAAGGTGAGGATGGACTTCCTTCAATATGTGCCTTATTACTCGGTTATTGTGTTTGGTGTTGTTGCATTGTTGGATGCTGTGCTTTTGTTGTGTTTTGGCTCGGGATGTCTATCCCGGTGCTAGTTTGGTATTTTTGGGATGTTTATCCCCGTATCGAATTTCTGTGTCTTTTGGATTAAGTAATAATGGATAATTAATGAATTGTGAAGAGGATGTCGATCCTCGGTATTTTGGTTAGGGATGTCGATCCCTATGTGTTGGTTTTGAATGATGATAATATAATTGTCACGTGGTAAGTAGAGGTACGACTGGATGGTTAGAGACTGTTTTGTGGTGGCCATGATCTGGGTTCGTCACTATTCGTACAGATACGAACCCTACAGATAGGGCCAAACAATAAAAACCCTACAGATAGGGACCCAAGAAAAACTAGACCGTGGTCCTTGTCCAACTATTGGACCATGCTGGGATCGTTATCCGTGACGGGGCCCGGAAAGATAAAATTGGATAATTGGATTTTGTTGAGTCTTTTGGTCGGTTTTTGATTGTTTTTTTGCCTTGAGTAATTTTTAGTGTTCATATTGTTGGTCTTTCCTTCGTCAGTGAGCACTTCGGACTCACCCCTCACCTGCGGGCTTTCATCCCGTAGGATGAGTTATCTTTTGGTACAGGTTGGGTGCATTCCAAACAGGCTGCTGCGTTACCCCTTGGACGGGCTTGGATCCATAGTTTGCATGTGTCGCATACAGTGTCATGTGAGTTTTAAAGTCTTCCGCTGTGCTTAATATTATTGTTGTTGGGCCATTGGGCCGGTTTTGTCATTTATGATGTTTTATTATGGGCTGTTGAGCCCGGATTTTTGTTTTGTACACTGTATGCTGAGTCATTATGGGTTGGGTTGTCACAGTTCCGGCTCGTGTTTACTGTGTACGGTAAATTCGGGTCGGGGCGCTTCATTTAATAGGTCGAAATATAAAATTAAATAGGTTGACCTTTTTATTAGATGTATATAATGCAATAGATTAATTTGAGCAAATTAGTAGGTTGGCCTTTAAAGCTAGAAGTGACCTCTTACTAAGAAGATGTACAGCTAACAAGAAAAATAATAATGACTATAGAGGATATTTGGGATACCACAATTCTAGATTATTTATTTTTAAAATATTATTTTGTATAAAAAAGAAAAATAAATTAAAGGATGAGCTGCTATGCAATTATCAAGTTACCATATCCACCAACTATCATTTAATCGTCAACATTCAATGGTGATAAATGCATTATCGTACTCACAAACATACTCAGGAGCATTATAGAGCATCAAGAGGGACAGTCGGTGGGGTTCGAACTCTCAACCTAATGAGAATGCTTAATGAACCTCAACCAACTAGGCCAATCCTCGTTCAGCTAAAATATTCTTATTGAAACACCCTTGACCAAAATTTACCCAACAAATAGTAGTTACTGAGTAACAGTACTGCCACGTGGCCAACATACAATGAAAATGTGAATTCACCACAGAAACATCGTCAATCTGACGAAGAATCACATTCACATCACCCGAAACATGAGCAATAACATTAGCACAGCGGAAGCATTTCAAAGTACACAGTGACAGTTTATGCAAACCTCAATGCAAACTAATGGATCCGAGTTCTGTCCGAGGAAACATCGCAGCCGCCGGAATGCACTCCTGATTTATGACAAACTAAACTACATGGACTGTGTGAGGGGTGAGACCAACCATTGTCTCACCGATAAACAAATAAACCGCAGTATACAAGCAACCGCAAATACACCCAAGCCAACACAGAAATAATAGAAGTACAGCAAGCACAAACATAGTATCGGTATCTACTTGCCAGAACTCACTATACGTCAGACTTCTCACGATTAAGCTAGTCTTATAAACTCACAGACTATAGCCGATAGACTTACCAATTTCATTATTAGGGCCTTGTCACGTAATAAGTATTGGTCGTGCCTGGTAGCCAGGTTAGCTAACCCCAGGGTACTCCTCGTTAATCCATAAATATCACAAATCACAAAGTATCACAATAACCGAGTCCCGCAGTCCTCGGCGGAAGTCCTGCAGTCCTTCCTATAACAAATCAACTAAGTCCCACAGTCCTCAGCCGGGAGTCCCGCAGTCCTCCCCATCAAATCACAAATCACAGGGCGACTACCATCTGGCCGTACCAATACCCGTCACGTGACAACCTAGATGTCTAGATGTTATTACCACTGTTTATTATTATTTCTAATTCCACTGTCCAACAGTAACCCATCATTCTCACTTTCCCGAGCAGGCTCTCAGCCTCACAGCTCCTTTAGGAATCCAATCACAATGTCAGAATACCGGGTCACTGTCACTATTAACTCAATATCTCGTATCTCGTATGGTCATCACAATATTCACATCAACATCACAAGGTTCAATAATCAATCACAGTAGTCATCACACACATAACAATAATCACAATAGTAGCCAGCAATAACATGACAGGCACGGCAAGATAACATATAAATAAAGATCAATCAAACAACCGGGGTACCACGGGCAGCATACGAAGTTTATAAGTTTATATCCTCACCTGATACTCCAGAGAAGTGATATCTGATTAAGCCTCGATATCCCTATATTTATAACAACAAAAATCACTTACAATGCACAAACAAGGATGATCATGCATGATGCCGGTTTTATTATTATACGGCTTGTGTTATGCCCCATTTATTTTTATTATCTCCATAATTTCCTTAAAAAAATAAGATTAGCCTTTCCAATTAATTGAAGATTAGCTCGTTATATGTTTACAACCGATATACTAATCATACTTGATTTTTAAATTAAAACTAAAATCGAGCATTCAAGCCGATATTCCGGCCCTTTAGTCACTCGTGATAATAAAATATATAAATCCGGACCTTTTATTAATATTAGCCTAAGTACAATGTAGATTAGATAAAACCGAGAAAATAAACACAATGGGCCTTCTTAATAGCCCACTCGAAAAATTTAATTAAAAACATATTTTAATTAACCGTAAGCAAAATATAAATTAAAACCATAAATTAGTACTTAATTAATTAAATTAAATGTCCATTTATTTAATGTCGTTAGAAAAGTTTGGGTCCGTTAATGGGTCATAAGTAGTCCATAGTGTCCGATAATTACCCAAAGTCCATTTCCGGGTTCACCGGAAAATACCCGAGACACCGGAAACTCGCCGGATTTCGGCATCTACTGTTCACTGTAGCTACCAAACGCTCAACGTTCATTGCTTCTGTTCATTGCCCAGAAATTCACCCAAACCACCAAACGACAGCAGCACTGCACCCATTATCCAAACTCATAATCCCATAGTCACAACCGCATCATCATCAACATTGGCAATCGGATTACTCAACACAAACCACAATGAAACAACCCAATTAACCACAAGCCAAAATGAATTATAGAGAAGGGGAAGAAGAATTGTGCAGCAGCATCTTACCCCACGGCGGCGCGAGTTGCAGAGGCAGAGGAGAGATCGGGCGGCAGGAAGAAGAGAAGCGGCAGTGCGTGAGAGGAAGAGCGAAGAAGGTCGGCGTTGTTGGCAGCAAAACCTGACTGTCACTGGCTCGGATTGACTCGGTGTTGCAGGGGTGCGAGGCGACGGAAAGGAGGGGAAAGAGGGGAAAGAGTGAGAGGAGAACGGGCGGCGACGGTGCGGTAAGGAGAGGGAGGGGCAGCGCCCGTGAAGGAAGGGAGAGAGCGAGAAGATGGGAGTCGCGTCGCGACTCGGTGTGGGGGTGGCGACGATCCACCATGGCGGCGCTCACGAGCACGGAAGAGAAGAGACGCCGGCTGCTTGCGTTGCTGCGACGGAGCGAGAAGGCAGCGATCGGAGGCAGCGACAGGGAGGGGATGTGGGGATGAAGGAGAGGAAAGGGGAATTGGCTTCCCTGTGCGCGGTGGCGGCCCTCTGCGACGGCGGTGAGGTGGAGAAAAATCGGAGCGAGAGGAGGAGAAGAAAATATCAGCAGACAAGGGTGAAGGGAAAGAAAAATATCGGGAAGAAAAGAAATAAAGGGAAAGAAGAAAAAGAAAATGGAAGAGACAAAGAGGAAAAAGACAAAGAAGAGGCGGCCCGGGAGAGAGAAAAATCTCGGCCCCGATGTCAGAAAAATTATTAGCTCGAGAATAGACCAAAATGCCCTCACATTCCTCTTTTGATTTATTAACGTTACAGGGGCATTTTTGTCTTTCCGAAATTCATCCCGGTTCCGAAAATACAACTTAGGCTCAGAAAATCCAATTAATTTTTATGAGCGTTGTGCAAGTCCCGGAATTGCAAACCGAGGTTCGGATAGCTGTATAAAATTCCCGGTAACCCGAGATAATTCTTGGAATTAATTTCCGAGGCTCGGTTGTAACAGCCCGGGTAATTTTTACGTTTTTACCGGTACTGTAAAAATTTATTTTACAGTCTTTTACCATTAAAATTAATCTTGGGTAATTAGTTAATGGTAATTTATGCATCGGATTCCGAAACCGAGCCTTGTCCCACGCTCGGGATTTTTCTGCGGATTTTCCGGACCAAGTTGGAATTTTTCGGGTCCAGGAATCTTCAGAAAAGTCGGGATTAACCCCGAATTATCGGGCCAGAAATAAAGGTAAAGGGGTATTATAGTTATTTCCTGGTCCGGACAGAACCCGCCTCACATGCTGCACAGTGAGGGGGCTGCAGCCGCCATTCACTGTGAGCATGTGAATGACCAGTTTGCAGCCCGTGACTAGCCTTGTCTTGCACTGTGTGACTTGGACTTTTTCCTTCCTGCTTAGTAACGCCATCAACACCTCACTCTTCACCTGCCAAAGCACACTTTCTGCAACCAAACTTCATCTGCAACCTTCGTCACCTGCAACAAAAAGAAAAAAAAACAAACAAAACAATACACATACACCCAAACAATAAACGCCATCGTTTCCTACCCTTTTTCTTTTCTTTTCTTTTCTTTTTCTTCCTACCTCCACCGTGAACCCCTCACTGCCGGCCACCACCAGATCACCTCGCCACCACATCACCTCGCCAGCACCTGCACCTCCCTCCTTTGCTCGACGACACCGTAGCTGCAACCACGAGTCGCCGCCTTGCCGTCTCCGGTGGCATCACCTGCTCGCCTCGCGTCGCAACCGTTCGAGGAAGTCAACCGCTAGTTTCCGATCAGCTGCAGTCGACGCCGGCCCCTTCCACCGACTGCTTAGTTGCCTCAGCCGTGACGTTGCCTTCGCCAAGCCGTCTCCCCGCTCGTCGCCTCCTTCTGCTCGTCCTGCCGCCGCCCTTGCTCCATCGCACCGACGCTGCAGAACTGCAAGGTGAGCACGACCCGCCGTAAAGTATTCGGGTCGGGTCGGCCCGCGTGTGGTAAATGGGTGGGTTGTATTTTGGGCTGGGGTTGTAGACTGGTGGGCTTAGGGGTGAGTGGGCTTAAAAGCTGGACTGGGTTATGGGTTGAGATGCTGGGCCTTAGACCATGGGCCTGGGTTGTGTGCTTGTGTTGGGTATTGGGCTGGGAAGTGACTGTGCTGATGGTATGTGGGCTGTCTGTTTGGGCTCGCTGCGTGGGCCTGCCTGGGCTCTACGCAGTGGGCTGAACAGTACTATTTGGCCCAGTCAGATTAAAAAAAAAAAAGAAGAGAGAAGAAAATATAATCTGAAAAAAAATATATATGGGAAGAAAATTAATTTTGGGAAAAAAAATATATATGATATAAAATAATTGTTAAGAGGGAAATAATTTTGGAAAATATATATATAGTGTGTTATAACAATTATTTCGAAGGAAATAATTTTAGGAAAGGTATTATCAAGTAGGTATTGTACTAGAATAGTATCCGGGTATAGGTATAAGAGTAGTATTATTTTAGATACTGGAAATAAACGGCGAATGATGATGATAATGGAAAAATAACCCGGAGGAATAACCGAGACGAGTCAGTATTTATTTTCGTAATACAGTAGTAGCATGACATTTGCATATCACTTATGTGTGCATATTATTTGTTTGATATAGAAGTTGATAACGAGCAGATACCTGAGGAGCCGGACTTGGAGTCTGTTGGACAGTTCCGTAACTGATAATCGGCTAAGGTGAGGATGGATAACCTTGGATATGTGTCTGTAATACTGTGTTTGATATTTGTTGTTTGATTGAACTGCTGATTCGTTTATTGGTTGTTATATGACTGCTATGGAAATCGTTGATGATTATCGTTGCTATTTAATCGCTGTGGATTTTGCCATGATGTTACTGAAATGTGCTGTTGGTTTGTGATATTGTGAGTATCCATTAAACTGTTAGTTGTGAGTATTTAGTGATATGAAATTGTTGGCTGGTTGAGCTTGAGAAATAATCTGTGATGATTAAAAGTTGAATAATGATGATAGAGTGACGGAATTGGAATTGAACTTGAGATGATGATATAATTGTCACTTGGAAAGTAGTGGTACGACTAGATGGTTAGAGACTAGTTCTGTGGTGTCATGGCCGGTTGGTTGGTTGATTGGGATGTTGATCCCAGATTTATGATATTGGGATGTTGATCCCGGATTTGTGATATTGGGATGTTGATCCCGGATTGTGGTTGGGCCTGGCATCCAGAATTAGTTAATAACCAGGTACGACCCTAGCTTGTCCAGTGACGGGGCCCGGAAGATAAAATTGGTAATAAGAAAATAATTAAGCATTCTTTTGGTCTTGGCATAGCTGTTTATGGTAGTTTTCTTGTATTGTGATTGTTTGTGCTTTCTATTGAGATTGTTGTGCTTACTTCGAAAGTATTACAGTTGAATATATATCTCTATTTATCCTTCGTCGGTGAGCACTTCAGACTCACCCCTCGCCTGCGGGGTTTCATCCCGTAGGTTTGATTGCTTCGTAGTTCAAGTACGATGTACGTCGGCTGCTGCTTTCTTCTCCACCTGACCCGGGTCCATACCCCCGCTGCATCTCATTCTAGTCTTCCGCTGCTTGTCTTCCTATTGTGTTATTGCTGTTGTTGCTGTATTATATTTGTTGTTGTATCCTATATCCTCTGTTGTTGATTAGATTGGAGTGTAATGGCTTGAATAATGGTCCCCGGGATCGGGTGACGAATATTGTATTTGAGGATTGCGTGTATTGTATTTTATATTGTATGTACTGTCTGCTACTGTAGTAAGAACAGTTCTGGCACGTGTTTACTCTGTACGGTAAATACGGGTCGGGGCGCTTCATCGGTTGTCGATGGAGAATACTTTAGAGCGTCCGTATTACCGAAGATCGGATTTGAAGTTCGATTATTCCCGGTAAAACTCTCGGATAATTCTTTTTTAACAGCAGTAAAACTTTATTATCCACTGTAAAAGTCAAACGACTCGGTAAAATTTATAAAAATTTTACCCGAGTCGTTACACTTATATTCAGCTTAATCAAAATTGTCACTCTGAGACAAGTAGTCGAGGCATATGTTTGGTTGCCAACATGAACTGAATCACATTTGAGAAAAAGGTATATAAAAGACACAATGGACCATTTGTCTTTGCTCTTATTAATTACTTTCTTCTCCAAGGAGGTCAATTTTGGTGGTCGGGTTTGTTGGAAAATATAAAGTTACAAGTCCTTTTGGCACCTGGTTCCAGTTCCTACCTCTCAGGAATAGGAGCATGTTCTCTTTACAATGTCAATAAGTTAGGGTCGCAGGATTCCCTATGGGATAAAGTGGATTTTTGGTCTCTATACTCGCCTCCAATTTTGTATGTGGTCATTGTTTTTTAATTTTCATGGATTTTGGTCTTTATACTCTATGTTTTCATTAAATTTAGTATTTCTGGGCACGTGTCATTATTTGATTGGTTAAGTCATCATGTGGGATTTTAATTGGACCAATTGAATGATGACACGTGTCCGAAAGTACTAAATTTAATGAAAACATGGAGTACAAAGACCAAAATTCATAAAAATTAAGTACAATGACCACATTTGAAATCTGAGGGGAGTATAGGGACCAAAAATCCACTTTATCCATTCCCTATGTTAGTCAAAGAATATCCGATCCGACCTAGCTAAGGAATATTTAATGCACAACTTTGCAACATTTGCTTGTCTTTCAGCATTTTCCCTTATCCGTTGTTGATATTCATATATGATGAGGCTCTAAGCTGGCAGTTGGCTTATATTAAAATCAGCATCAGAATTTCCGAAAAGATTATGTTCCTTTTACAAATGAAAAAAGAGATTCGATATTCCCACCTACCAATTTTGAGGAGAGGATATAATAGTTTATTTTGGGAATATCATGGAAGAAAAGAACTGTAACTTTGTGTACTGGCTTGTAAGTGTTAGTGATTAATGTCAACAACAGAATGCTCTTTTCTCTTTCCACAAGATTGAGCTATTTTTATGCGGTTTTATTGAACACAAAAGTTTGAAATTTAAGTGGGATTGATGAATCGATGTTGCTATTGGGAAGAATCCAGTTCTTTGCGGGAGATCATTGCGCACTTGAGGCTTTTATTCCGAACAATTAATTGTGCATGTTTTTCAAAGAACTGCACGTATGTATACTAGACTAACTTAGGTTAGTGGGGGCACATGATTCTAGGTTTCTTTTAGATGGCAACATGACGCTTTCAGGAACTTTTTCTTTCTTTTGTTTTAGAATTCCAGTTCTGGACTCTTAAGATGTAAAGATGATATGCGGTATATTCCAATGGATTATGCTGATTGTTTTACATACCCATTTCATAGGATGAAAGGATGTTTAGTGAAAGGTTCAATCTGAAGAGAAAAGGCATATACAAATCCCACAAACAATGCTTCTGGTATATAATCTATAAATACCATCAAGACAGACAGGTAATGCACCCATCCTTAACTAGGGGGGTCAATCTAAACTTTTCCAGAGAAAAAAAAGGCATATTGTAAAGTGCCAATGTCGTTTTATACACCTGTTGCATTGTTTGTAACTAATTTCACTGCAACCCGCATTATGGTTTCCAATAGCAACTCTGTCCAAATATCTTAACTCATTTTATTTTGTAAAGACCATGTTATCATTAAGAAGAGTCAGACTCGGCCTAAAAATTAAAAACTATTAGGCCAAGTCCCACAAGTGTTCACTCACCTAACCAAGAAAGCTTGAAACAAATAGAATTTGGGATGTCACGCATCACAAAAGTTAAAAATTGAATCAGCCCAACTCTTGGCACCGAAAGCTATGTTATATGAAGCAGGCAAGTAGCATCAAGTAAGGTCCTCAACCATTCAAAAACGTAAATCATGTATTGAAGTTATGGCATCTACCTTCCCAAGATAACTATGTTTTTTCGTGTAAGATTATCACGAGTTTTTGAACTTGGTATTCCATTAGTAAAAGAGATCAATTTATGATTCCTATGGTGTCTCAAACCAATTAGGCTACAAACCATATTGAAGAAAGAAAAGAATAACCATGTGCCATTTGGAGATAGCTAAGTGATATAAATGGGGTTGGGAAGATATTCTTCTCCCAGGAGGATCCACATCAAGGGTCCCTAAGTAAATGCCAAGTGAGTACATGTCACCCCGTATAATAATAGACTTTTGATGCAAGAAATAGCGAGAAAAAGGGGGAATCAAATACTATTTTGGACACAAACAATAACCTTTACAAGTAGATGTGTTTTGATCAATGTTCAAGTAGTCTTGGGGTTTTGAGGGCCTGTTTTGTGTTCACACAGGAGAACGTGTAAAGTGTTCCCTGATCCGTCACAATAAGGTGGATATGATGGATCAAAGGCATGGGCCCGAGTTTGAGTTGAGACCACATTGATCTGGCGTGAAAGAGAAAAATTGCGACCACATTGATCGCCATTGATCGATATTGCACTTTCATTGGAAAAAAAAAAAAAAAAAAAGAACAAGCGCGCTGTTCTTCCAACTTATATAAATTCGTACACATAAGTAGGTGACTGCTTCAATAGGTCCCTTTATTTTATTTTTTTTTTGACAGTTCGATAGGTCCCTTTAATACATTAATGCTCTTATATATATATACGTATATATATCCTAGCTTCCCTCTTATCAAATTTATCCGAGTGGTGGAGCGGGTGTGCAGCAGCTACCCTTCTAAAATCCTAGCTACCCTCAAATTAAAGATGTGCAATTCGACTACATATTTATTTCTATGATATTTAAAAAAATTACCTATAATTTTAAAGATATTAAATTCTTACGTATAATATATATATTTTTACTTTAAATGTCCAAGAACAGTTAAAGATGATGAGAAACATTTGTTTCGGCTGCTTTTCAAAAATAATAATAAAAAAGAATAGGTTTTTATATAGCTTTAATCGAAAAACTAGTTCTTACAAAACCTAAAAAAAATAAAAAAACAATGAATTTTATCACAAATTTTAAGGATATTTCAAATTGCTTTTTTGTTTAGAAAAGTAAAAAAGGATAGCTTAATAAACGCAGTCGAAGTCAGCAATCCTCTAGTGTCCGTAATAATTGTATGATTGAACAATGACGTTTTCATTCACTAATGTCTTTCATAATAATTAGCTGACTAGCTATTAACAAAATGACGAAAGCTCAGTGGATATATACTTTCTTATCAGGTCTGTGTGGCTAAATATGGAGAAATTATTAGAAGATAGTAAGATACTATATAATTAATTTAGCAACACGTTAGAAAATAAAAATAAAAAGACGTTTTACACTCGATGGTAACAGCATCTTAAAAAATTATAGAAGATACTCCTCGAGACCCGAAATTAGCTCTGTTTATGTTCCTATCTTGTAACAGCCCGGGTAAATTTTACATTTACCGGGACTGTAAATAGGCTTGTATAATAATTTACCGTGAAATAAAATAATTTTGGGAAATTACGCAATGGATTCCGGAACCGAGCTTTGTTCTACGCTCGGGATTTTCTTAAGAGTTTTACGTATCGGTATGGGTTTCTCGGGACCGGACGGCACACTGTACAAGTTGCACCATAAACCATGCATGTCATACATGCCATGCATGTCATGCATGACATGCACAACACTTTCTCTGTTCAAACGTGAAGTCCTGCTCCTGCCCGTGAACCTACCCGTGAAAAGCTTCCTGTGAGCTCGTGAAAAACGCTGTATCCATGCTTGTCGTGACCAGCAACCCCCAGCCTATAAAATGACCCCTGCATGCGTAACTTCTTCACCAAAAACTCACCATCTTCTTCCCACCTTCAAACACCGAAACCACCTTCCACCAAGTCGCCCTCCACGCACCACCATCACCCTCATTTCACACCACCAACACGCACCACCGTCACCCTCATTTCACGCCACCAACACGCACCACCATCACCTCACTACCGCCATCACCACGTTGCACCACCACCACCACCTTCGTCTTCCACCCCGTCGCACCCCACCACAGCAACAAACGCCACCATCATCTTCATCTCCTCATCCTTGCTCGCCGTCGCCGCCAGTGGTGACAAGCCGAGCAGGACGCAGCCACACCTACCCCCGCGACGCCGACGACCAAGACGCAAGAGGTTCCACGACCCGCAACCGTCAGCGCCGTGCCGCTGCCACTGCCGCCCTCCACATGCCGCCGCCTGCCTCCACAGCAGCACCACACCGCGCGCCGCTCGTCCCCGCCCGTCCAAGCCTCGCCGTCCGTTGCCGCCCGCGTCTCCTGCAGGTGAGTCCAAGGTTGAAGACGCGACCCGTTTCAGTGGCCGGGTCGCGGGTCGGGTCGGGTTGATCCGTCGGGTCCTCGGCCTGGCCCAAGACTTGGCACTGTTCATGGGCCAACTGTTCATGGGCCAACTGTTCACAGGCCGGCACTGTGCATGGGCCGAGAACTGTTCATGGGTCTGCACTGTACACGGGCCGACTGTTCACAGGCCCAGTACTGTGCGTGGACCGAACTGTTCACCTGGCCCGTCACTGTTCATGGGCCTGCACTGTTCACGGCCCAATTAAAAAAAACGAAAATTCTGAAAAAGGGAAATTAGGAAATAAAATATGTTTTAAAGAAATAATTAACTGACATATTTTTCTAGGAGTACTAGTAATTATTTTTTAGAAACATATTATATACAAGGAAACTTTTCTTTAGAGGGAGGAATATAAAGTATTTAATAACCAGATGAAAATACGGTGAAATGAGACCAGACTATGATATTAAATAGTGAAATAGAGTAAGAACCAGGACGAATGACTTAGTAGAATTAGTATTACAGTACGACATATCATAAGCATTATTTGTGCATTTTATGTGAATATGTGTTATTTGCTGAATAGGAGTTGATAACGAGTACGAGCACGTAGAACCGGAGCCAATCGACGAATTTCCTGTGGAATTTATCGGCCAAGGTGAGGATAAGTAATTATTTATATACTGCCGTAGTGCCAAGTTGCTGTTTGTGTATTATATGCTTGAATAATTCTTGTGGCTGAGAATAGTTGTTGCGAGTTGAGTTTAGATGTTATTTGTTGCCGTTGATGTTGCTGAATTGATGTTACTGTTGATGTTATTTGAAAATGTTAGAAATATTGGTACTGGTAGATTATTATTGTTGTTGTTGTCGGCTGCGAAATTATGGAAGTAGAGTACCGAGGGTACCAGATAATTGAGTTGTATTATCCAGACGAGCGGAGAGGCTGTGAGCCTGCTCGGGATAATGAGAGAGTGGAGGATAATAGGGTTAAGTAACTAGGAATAGTAAAACTGACCTCACTTAGACATCTAGTAAGTCACAGTTAAGTGTTGGTTTAGCCAGATGGTAGTCTTAGATTATGGTGCTGGGGGAGAGTTAGTGGCTGGTGCCTGCTCCCTGTCTGTACCAAGTTATTGTTATTGTTTGGGTACTGGGGGAGAGTTAGTGGTTGGTCCTGCTCCCTGTCTGTGCCAGTTATTACGTGGAGGTACCGGGGATGGGTCCACGGGCTAGCTAGCTTGACTACCAGACGACGACCATCATTTAACTAGTGATAGGGGCCCTGATAATAAAATTGGTGTAGCGTGTCTAGAATCACAAAGCATGTGTTATACAGAGTTCGTGTAACTTCAGATTCTTGCTGTTATTGTGACTTGGTTTTATTTACGGTTTAAGTATATGTATACTTGCTTATGGATTTTACCCGTTGAGCACTTCGGACTCACCCCTCGCCTGCGCGACCTGGTCGCGTAGATTGATTGTGCGTAGCACAGGTACGTTCGAGGCAAGCTGTGGCGCACCCTCTGCCAGGCCCGGATCCATCCTGCGTTGCACTATGTCCATATCATTATCTATTATTGTGTTGTATTAAGACTTCCGCTGCTTGCTGTTTATAACACTGTGGATTGATGCTTGTAGTAATAATGTTCCCGTGCCGGGACAAGTACGGTTGATGTATTATGTACTTTTAATCTGCTGGATGTGATATTTACCGCTGTGGTTGTTGTAATAGTATGTGGTCCCACGTGTTTACTGTGAATAACGGTAAATACGGATCGGGGCGTTTCATATCTCGTATAGTCTTTTTTTTTTATTCATTCTTTCCCAATCACCCAAAAAACAAAACACATGGACTAATACAAAGGTCTAGCCTTTGATTTCCCTCTAGGCTATACTCCCCTTAGTAATCCTCCTTCTGGACTAGGAGATATAATGTTATCAGAATTGTGCAATGCGAGGGTATGCCCTCCAGTTATGCTGTAAGTTTTACTGTTTGAATAAATTTCCCATTCACTCAAAAAAAAAAAAACTTGATTAACAAAAAGCAGCCATTGTCAAACGCCTACTGGCTAGGCCCTACTCCTTGACTCATAAGAAGTACTGCTAAACATATCCCGGCGAAAAAAGGGAAGTACTATACTACTACTACTACTACTAAGGAATCCAAATTATTATATTGCCGTTTGGAACTCTGTATATCGTCGCTAAAATTGTTCCATCAACACTTGAAAATCAATTCAATAAGTCAAATTTTATAATTTGGATATAACAAATGATATATATGTACCAAAAAGAAAAAAACAAACATAGATATGGATGACAAATGCTTAATATGCGCTCAATTTCATTGAGGTAAAAACAAAGCCTTTCCATTGATTGATCGCAATCTTTTGATATTAATCCTCTTAGATTGCTTTTGAGCACTGGTTTGCATACTGTAATTAAGAAGATGAAGAACATGAAGCGATTCTAGGAGCGTTTCTTATAGCTTGGTTCTGTATTGGATAGTAATCCCTTGGATGACTGCTTTGTACGTACTTGCATCTTTAATACAAGTCTTTCTTTCTATCTCAAAAAAAAAAAAAAGAACATGAAGCGACACCAAAAGACAAACATACTGTAGGGGAGGTGAATGTGATCCACGCTGCCTGTGTTTTCACATTGCTGCTCCCACACACAAAGTGACCACAGCTAATCGGACATTCTGTTTTGTGGCTATAAATACTGGAAAAATGACTTGTGATCAAGAAAGAAAATGCTAAGGTTTTGATTTTGTGAGAGTGTTCCCACACCTTCTATATATAACCTTCATTTTTTTTGTTTTTCAGGTTTAATTAGGACTATACAAATATATAGTTCTCTACGTACGGAAGTTGCATGTGGTTTGGCTAAGGTTTGTGAGGATGGCTGAGAATTGTCATATGGGATTTGATAATATGAATCCATGCATGCTATGCTCATGGTGGTCTGGTCCTGCCATGGTGGCGGTAGCAGGATTTGAAGTCATCTTCTCTAATCTCTACCAAGTTACTATGAATGCCCTGAACTGTACCTTCATCACAAAGTACAAAACGGACGGGCATGCAAGTTTTGTTCATTTAATGGATTATATATGTTACTTATGACAAAACAAATAGTAACAATCTTTTTTTTTTTTTGGTCGAACTGAGAATTAAATAATAACAAATTAACTTGTTTGTGCATTCTGACACAGCTCATAATGGGTCCAAAAGTTATGTTGCTGTAATGCACTCACTCCCCCAAAGCAATCACGAAAACGAGCATTAGTGCTTTTCCCTTTAAGATCTAAAGACTTTTTTTGTTTTGACATCATGCTGCTCATACGACTCTTATCAACTGGGATTTCCAGTATGTCCTAATTGGCAAATCTTCCTTATAGATTCGTTTTTTCTTTCTAGAAAAAAATTAGCATATCCTCCTTAATTTTGTACAACATATCTTGATTTAATTTTCTGAAAGAAAAAAAAATCCTTAATTTTATTTTGTGTAGCGCATATACTGATATTAATGTAAAAACATATACTATATCGTAGAACTTTCCAGAATAGAGATTTAATGTACAAACCGTGTTGGGGCACGGATGTGACGGCCGCGTTCGTTTGACAATAAAACCCAACCGGTGATGCAATTCCCCTTTACGTCGGCATCAATGGTCCGTATTTGGACCCATCTAATCTGAGAGCGATTGTTGTGTCCCTGCTCCCGCCGGTTTAAGATGGTGCTCCATGCTTTTTTTTTTAGAAAAAAAATATTTAATGAATGATTTTAGAGCTACTCTTTTTTTTCCTACTATTTTAGTAAAGAGATAATAATTTTTATTGCATTGTAAACATTAAAGAACTGGCCCTGACACAGTTACAGTCAAAAAAAAAAAAAACTAACAGCGGCTATAGTCGAGCTCACCAATGCTTATTGACTTATCTCTTTTGGGAAAAAAAATTATCTTCATTCAATGCCACAAAAGTAAACGGATGCATATTTTGGTAATACTAGTACTACTAAAATAACTCAGAAATCGGGACTAATAAATTGCTTTAAATGTGACAATTAAAGGAACCAATCTATTGGTCCTTGCAATCTTATTAATTTGTGCCGACTTGTGCTTAATACTATAGTAGTAATACTTAAGTTGGTGGTCGGGATTGGGTTAATTTATTAACTTTTTTAGAATTAAATTGGGGTCAAATATTGGTTTAATCTGTGATCCTTTTTCTACCGATTCGGATTAACTAGATTGAGTTGACTAACCCCGATCCTGTCTTATTCATTGTGTGCTGACTGTTTGAAATTCCAATCCCTTCATTTGAGGAATAATTATACAAGGAAAGGAAAAGTACATAATGACCACGAGGCATAAAAAACTAATAATCGTCACATAATTGCAAGGGTTAAGAGTTAATCTTAAATTCAGTTATATTAGGAATAATCAAACCATATAAGTATATATATTGAATGTGCAGAATTATTACCTAAATAATACACAATAAATAAGAAAATAATATAATTTTTAGGAGATGAATGGGGAATTATAAGATAAATTGGAGAAATAAATAAACCTTACAATAGAAAGAGCGAACAATCAAAAATAATTTATTAACATAAATAAGGGTCTACAACAAATCAAACTTGAGGAGTGCCTACTATAAAATTTCTCTTGCACTCTATTCTTTTTCTTTTTCCTTTTCTTTTCATTGATCAAACCGTCCCCTATATTTAAATGTTGAAATTTGGGTTTTGAGGCTGTGGTGCATTACTTTTCAATGAAGAAATTGGGTGGTTCATTCATGCAGTAGTGGCACATTTGGGTCCGGCCTCCTTTTTCTGTAAAGAAGCCATCTTTTTGTGCTTTTAGAAAGAAGGCCAAGTTCTTAAAATGCAAGCCTTAGGTGTAACAAAGCTAAAATTCAACTTTACCAACAAAAAGAGAAGCTAAAAAATCATTAATTCTCAGAAAAAGGCTTGTAATTAGTGCAAACTTCGCATGCAGCCACTTACTTTTCTGAAGTTCATGTTTGTTAGACAAGTTGCACAAATTAAATAAGAGCACCATTTGACATTCAGATGCAACCCTTTTTGAAGTTTGATTGCTTTGTTTTAAAAAGAAAAAGATTCATTCACTTAAAATTAATTGATGCTGCTTCCATATGGGAGCACACAGGTTATCAACTGCTGCCTTTTTGGGTCTTGGTAAGCAAGACTAGTTATCCATTTAAAAAGACCATAAAAGATTATCAAATAGAAATGGATAATAATTAAGTCGAAATTAATAAGCAGATCAAAAGCAGTTATTTTTGTCTCAATCACTGTAACTGTAACTTCCTATAATTGTCAAGTCATTGGAAAGAATCAAGCCAATTGGTTATTGAATTAGTCATTATAGTATCTTTTGAATGCTATTGCTGATTATGGATATCATATGTCAACAAACGTGGTAATATTTCTACTTTCATTCAAATAGGTTACCATTATTTTCCTAGGAGTCGCAACAAGCATTAGGATGAACATACCATCTTGTTCCAACACATCTATATACCGTCTGCTAAAGAAAACAAAAAATGTTTGAAAGGGATTGCTTTAGATGTTGTCACCATATTACTCTGCTTAAGCCCACCCCCACACACCACCAGCTAACAGCCAACAGAAACCGCTATACAGTAAGAGCCAAGAAAAAGGGTAGTGATCACTGATCATTTTAGGCCAAAAGTACTGGCAGCTATGAGGGAGCATCGTATTGAACAAAATTACAAAAACAAAATCCATGTTACCTTTTTCTTTTCAACTAAATTCCAAAACCCACATCCAACTTTCGGTACCCCATCACTCCACAATTTTACAATTCTGTAGGGTCCCTCCTTGACATTGCCACTTTTTATTCTCTCTTATTTTTTTTTCTTTCCTTGATTGTAATAATAATCCCCTATTACTTTCACACACACTGCCAATATTGGTCCACCAAAGAAACAAATGGTAGGCACAATTTTACTTCTTGTGTCATCACAAAGGTCTAAAGATGTGAAAGAGGTGTCATTTCAACGAATACTATAACCCTGAAAAAGTTTTATTACCATTAGGCATTCACAGTTCACATTCTTGGTTGACATCCACCTAGTCTTCCAATACCAATGTCATGATCCTATGCACTGTAAAGCATAAACAAACAAATATATTTCCTATTTTGTGCGAAAATAACCAAACAATGGACAAACCAGAATATATTAAAAAAATATACCCTTGTATAAATAATTCTTGCATTGCATCCCTGTCAATATCTCGTCACTTACTACACGTACTCATTGCTCATGACACATAAACAACAGTCACATGCGAATAATAATATTCTAGTGATAAACCAAAAAAATAATATTCTAATCTCACCTTTGCCTATAGGAAAAAAAAGGTTTATACTTTGGAGCACACATCGACACACATTCTCTCTCTCATAAAATGCCTCTTTTCCCTCTTTATATAATGGTGGTAGCAAACCAGGCAAAGGATATCATAAACTAAAAGCCTGCAAAGCAAAAAAAAAAAAAAAAAAGAAGAAAAGAACACTAAAATCCCCGAAATATTATTACACAGCATCAAAAACCCAAAAGACATCATAATATGCTACTTTTGAACGTTTTAATCAATCTTTTCCCGATTGCATCCACCACACACACTGACATTGATGAACACATAACCAACACGGCAAGTGCTTGCAGGCCTACTACAGTCCAAGGTTGGCAATTTAGACAAAATAATTTTTTAAAAACAAATCAAATCAATATAGTTAAAAAAGAATAGAGAGGCTATTCTATAGCGTTATATAAGAGAGAGAAAAGAGTCTCAGGTTCTTTCTTTCCATGCTCATATTTGTGAAGAATAGGTAGTTCTTTTTTTTTTTTTCCCTCTCTGCTCCCTGTTCTTTCTCTCTCTGTTTCAGTGTGTGTTGTTGTGTGCGTTGTTGTCTTTTGTCTCAGAAGAGAAGCAGAGAGGAAAGAAGAGGGTGAGGCTAATCTTATTGTGGTATTCTTCCGGGAAAAAACAGAACAAAAAAGAGAGAGAAAAAACCAAAGGCATAGTAGCTATCAGTCACAGGGTTGCCTCGGCAATCACCACCGGCTTCGCCAAGGGAGCATTTTCAAGGTCAGTGTAAAAATTTGGAGTTATTCTCCATCTGGGTTGCTTTCATAATCTCTAGATTTTGCTTTCCCTTTGGCTTTGTCTCCTTCTGTTTTCTCTCTCTCTCTCTCTCTCTCTCTCTCTCTCTCGGGTGTTTTATATTGGGGATAACACAGGGAGGAAAGAGAGGAAAAAAAGAGTGTGCCTTTGCAAACTAGAAACCAAAACAGCTAAAACGATTCTTTTTATATACCTTGTATTCGTGTCCTTCGTGTGATAAACCTGTGTTTGTTTCCATGTGCAATGTGTCTGCAGATTCTGTATCCATATAGCCACCACACCGTCCGTTTATAGCCCAGATGGTGAAATGCCCTTCTTTACACGATTCGATCTCTTATCTTCGTGTTGCTGCTCATTCTCATTAACTGTTAAATTTGCAAAAGCCGTAAAGTACCAGTCTTTTCAATCACAAGCTCCCCTTTTGAATAATGGACATCGGGCTCTTCCTTGATACTAACTCCATCGCTGAATCAGTGCACCCTGTTCTCAAGGCAATCGGGGGTCTGCCCACATTGGAACTAGCCTCAATTTGCGTTAATTTGACACTTTTCCTTGTGTTCCTCTTCGTTATCTCCGCCAGGCAGATATTCGTCTGTGTTGGACGGATTAGATTGCTTAAGGATGATTCTGCTGTTGCCACTTCCAGCCCAATCCGGAGGAATAGTGTTGTTGATGGAGAGACTCGCGATGTCGTAATCGGTACGGGATTTAAGTTGTCACTGTTCTGTTGCTTTTACGTTCTGTTTTTGCAATTCCTGGTGTTGGGTTTTGATGGGGTGGCTTTGATAAGAAAGGCTGCTGATGGGAAGTTTGCGGATTGGTCTGTGATCGGTTTGCCTGCTGCACAAGGTTTGGCTTGGTTTGTGCTGAGTTTTTCAGCTCTTCATTGTAAATTCAAGGCATCTGAGAAATTTCCACCTGTGTTGAGGGTTTGGTGGTTTTGCTCATTTTTAATATGTTTATGCACTCTGTACGTGGATGGGAGCAGTTTTCTGACAGAAGGCTCAAAGCATTTGAGTTCTCATGTTGTAGCAAACTTGGCTGCCACACCGGCTCTTGCTTTTCTATGTTTTGTCGCATTTAGTGGTGTGACTGGCATAGAAGTTCGTAGGAACTCTGACCTTCAAGAGCCATTGTTGCTAGAAGAAGATGCAGGGTGTCTCAAGGTCACTCCTTATAGTGACGCAGGGCTGTTTAGCTTAGCTACCCTTTCTTGGCTAAATCCACTTCTCTCTATTGGTGCAAAGAGACCACTTGAGCTTAAGGACATTCCCCTCCTTGCTCAGAAAGATCGATCCAAGACCAATTATAAAGTTCTAAATTCAAATTGGGAAAAAGCAAAGGCTGAGAGTCCACCAAAACAGCCTTCTTTAGCATGGGCGATTCTGAAATCTTTTTGGAAGGAAGCTGCTTGCAACGCGTTCTTTGCTTTAATCAACACACTTGTTTCATATGTGGGTCCATACATGATTAGTTACTTCGTCGAATACTTGGGAGGAAAGGAGACTTTCCCTCATGAAGGATACATTCTTGCTGGGATATTCTTCTCAGCTAAGCTTGTTGAGACCTTAACAACCCGGCAGTGGTACCTCGGTGTTGACATATTGGGAATGCATGTGAGGTCGGCTCTAACTGCAATGGTGTACCGAAAGGGACTCAGGCTCTCGAGCCTGGCCAAGCAAAGCCACACTAGTGGAGAGATTGTTAACTACATGGCAGTTGATGTTCAAAGAGTAGGGGATTACTCTTGGTATTTACATGATATATGGATGCTTCCACTGCAGATAGTTCTTGCTCTGGCAATCTTGTACAAAAATGTCGGAATTGCTTCTGTTGCAACTTTGATTGCAACCATCATCTCCATTGTTGTTACTATCCCTCTGGCTAAGGTTCAAGAAGATTTCCAGGATAGATTAATGGCTGCCAAGGACGAAAGGATGAGGAAAACTTCTGAGTGTCTGAGGAACATGAGGATTCTGAAGTTGCAAGCTTGGGAAGAGAGGTATCGGGTGAAATTAGAGGAGATGCGAGGAGTGGAATTTAAGTGGCTTCGTAAAGCTCTTTATTCACAAGCTTTCATTACTTTCATTTTCTGGAGTTCCCCCATATTTGTTTCGGCTGTCACTTTTGGTACTTCGATATTGCTGGGTGGTCAGCTTACAGCAGGAGGTGTTCTTTCTGCTCTGGCCACTTTCAGAATACTACAAGAACCGCTCAGAAATTTCCCTGATTTGGTGTCAATGATGGCCCAAACAAAAGTGTCTCTTGATCGAATTTCTGGGTTCCTACAGGAGGAAGACCTGCCAGAAGATGCAACCACTGTTTTGCCTCGTGGCATGACGAACATGGCCATTGAAATCAAAGATGGTGAGTTCTGTTGGGACCCTTCTTCTTCAAGGTCTACATTATCAGGAATACAATTGAAAGTGGAGAGAGGAATGCGTGTAGCTGTTTGTGGTGTAGTTGGTGCTGGCAAATCAAGCTTTCTTTCGTGCATCCTTGGGGAGATTCCCAAAGTCTCTGGGGAAGTAAGTTCATTTTATGGATATTTCTTTTTAGACAGGGTTGATATTTCCTATTAACCATGATTTCTTCTTTCCACAGTTGGTTAAGAATTGAAGATTCCACCTTTTTTTTGTTGGTTTTTGTTCCTTTTCAGGTAAGAATATGTGGTTCTGCTGCTTATGTCTCGCAGTCTGCATGGATACAATCTGGCAACATTGAAGAAAATATTCTTTTTGGAAGCCCAATGGATAAAGCCAAGTACAAGAATGTCATAAATGCTTGTTCACTGAAAAAAGATTTAGAACTTTTCTCACATGGTGACCAGACCATAATTGGAGAAAGAGGTATAAATTTGAGCGGTGGCCAAAAGCAGCGGGTGCAGCTTGCAAGAGCACTATATCAAGATGCAGATATATATTTGCTTGATGATCCTTTTAGCGCTGTTGATGCACACACCGGTTCAGAGTTATTTAAGGTTGGACCTTGTCAAAGGAATCTGAATATTGCTGCGTTGAGTAATGCTTCTTGGCTGATTGTATGATATAACATTGCAGGAATACATATTGACAGCACTAGCGAGTAAAACAGTCATTTTTGTGACTCATCAAGTTGAATTTCTACCAACTGCTGACTTAATACTGGTATGGATTTGTTTGAATTTTGCTTCAGTCAATTTCCTGTGAATGACAGACTAACCTTGGTATATACAGTTTCTGTCTGATCTTAGCCATCAACTTAGCACTGAAACATAGTCAATGCATCACTTTCATTGATCGGCTTTGCTGTAGTGTTGGAGGGGTTTTGAACTACGAGATAACTCATAAGTGACTGCACATGACTAGTTTATGGGTAGTTGGAAATGTATTAAAAATAAAAACATCATCTTTCAATCTTATATTTAGCACTGAAACATAGTCAATTATAAAGTGAGAAAAAGAAATTAAGTTAAAGTATGCTGTTCAACAAAATAAGCTTAATATTTCTTTTCAACTTACAATGGTTGATCTATGGAACATATGAATGACTATTCAAAGAACTTTTGATGGTAATTTAACATGGGTGCATTGAAATATCCCTTCCTTTAAACGTTTGAGTTGCATACTATTCTAATGAACAGTAGACACTGCGTTCTTCTATTTCCCTTGTTTGAAATTTTGTTAGTTTCCTGATTATGAAGCATGTTTCATGTTTTCTTGACTAATTTGTGGAAGTACCTTGATGTGACCAAACGCAGTGTCTACAATGGTTGATCTATGGAACATATGAATGACTATTCAAAGAACTTTTGATGGTAATTTAACATGGGTGCATTGAAATATCCCTTCCTTTAAACGTTTGAGTTGCATACTATTCTAATGAACAGTAGACACTGCGTTCCTCTATTTCCCTTGTTTGAAATTTTGTTAGTTTCCTGATTATGAGGCATGTTTCATGTTTTCTTGACTAATTTGTGGAAGTACCTTGATGTGACCAAACGCCTTCCAGCTTATACACATTTTCACTATGCAGAATATTATTAGCTCTTGTTTGCATTAGGATTTCATTGTGTTTGGAGAACATGCTACATCATGTCTGCCATTACTTCATTTTGTAGGGCCCCCGCATAACTTTTTTTGGGGGAGGGGGGCTTGAAGAAGGTACATCAGATACTGAGCATTTGATGCTTTGATGCTTTATTCCTCTAAATTCCAAGGCCACTTATCTATAGCAACTGTCATTTTATCTTTCAGGTTCTCAGGGAAGGTCGTATCATACAGGCAGGGAAGTATGATGACCTTTTACAGGCAGGAACTGATTTTAGAACTTTGGTCTCAGCTCACCATGAAGCAATTGGGGCCATGGATATCCCAAATCATGCATCAGAAGATTCAGATGAAAATTTAACTTTGGAGGGGTCTGGCATATGTAGTAAAAAAAATGATCCAGCTGGGACTAATATTGACAGTTTGGCAAAGGAAGTGCAAGAGAGCGCATCAACTTCGGATCAGAAAGCAATCAAAGAGAAAAAGAAAGCAAAACGCTCAAGGAAAAAACAGCTTGTTCAGGAAGAGGAAAGGGTGAGAGGACGAGTCAGCATGAAGGTTTACCTGTCTTACATGGCTGCAGCATATAAAGGATTATTGATTCCCCTCATAATCCTTGCCCAGATATTATTTCAATTTCTTCAAATAGCCAGTAACTGGTGGATGGCTTGGGCAAATCCTCAGACAGAAGGCGGCCATCCTAGAGTGAATCCTATGGTCCTTCTTGGTGTTTATATGGCCCTTGCTTTTGGTAGCTCTTGGTTTATATTTGTTAGGGCTGTCCTGGTTGCTACATTTGGTCTAGCAGCTGCCCAGAAGTTGTTTTTGAAGATGCTTAGAAGTGTGTTTCGTGCACCAATGTCTTTCTTTGACTCTACTCCAGCTGGACGGATCTTGAATCGTGTAAGTTCATCTATGTTCAATTGATCTGTCACCTATAATTTCTCCACATGTACATGGCAGTCAAATATTTTCCTTTACTTTAGCCTCTCCATTATCCTTTTTGTCCTTGCTTGGGTGTGATTTTGGATAACTTATGACCTTTGACAGGTTTCAATTGATCAAAGTGTTGTGGACCTCGATATTCCTTTTAGACTGGGTGGGTTTGCATCAACAACAATTCAGCTTGTCGGGATTGTTGGTGTCATGACCAAGGTCACCTGGCAAGTTTTGCTGCTCGTTATTCCTATGGCTGTTGCTTGCTTGTGGATGCAGGTTATTGATTAACTTTTTCTGCAAAGTTAATGTTTCCCTTTGTTATTTTTTCAGTAAGCTTTTAGGGGAAAGAACAAATGTATCTGTAGACATATGTCAATTAATTGTTGGTATGTGTGCATGCAGAAATACTACATGTCTTCATCAAGAGAACTGGTCCGTATCGTCAGCATCCAGAAGTCCCCTATCATCCATCTCTTTGGTGAGTCAATTGCTGGAGCAGCCACGATACGGGGCTTTGGGCAAGAAAAGAGGTTCATGAAGAGAAATCTCTATCTTCTTGATTGCTTTGCCCGTCCATTCTTCTGCAGTCTCGCTGCCATCGAGTGGCTCTGCCTGCGGATGGAATTACTTTCAACCTTTGTTTTTGCTTTCTGCATGATTTTACTTGTTAGCTTTCCTCATGGAAGTATTGATCCAAGTAAGAAATTATTCCCTCAATACATTGATCTACTTCCCTTGTTTTTCTGTTGGAAATTTTGTAGAATAAGATAACATTTTGTATCTTCATGTTTACTGTGTTGCTAATAAAGTTGGGTTTCACCTATACAGGTATGGCAGGTCTTGCTGTGACATATGGCCTTAATTTGAATGCACGATTATCACGATGGATACTTAGCTTTTGCAAACTTGAAAATAAAATTATTTCCATTGAGCGAATCTATCAGTACAGTCAAATTCCAGGGGAAGGTCCTCCTATCATTGAGGATTCCCGCCCTCCATCAACATGGCCTGAGAATGGAACTATTTCTCTAATTGATTTGAAGGTATGAATTGTAGTTTTCTTTTCCTTTTGTTTTGATAAAGACATGAAGTATAGTTTACTCCACAAAGGATGTTCATATGTTCTTCTTTGACATAATGACCTTTTTAAAAATGAAGGGAAGCAAGAATATCTGGCTGATATGTTTACAGAATTGGTTCAAAAGACGCTGACTGTTTTCTGCTATTTGAAGGTTCGATATGGTGAGAATCTTCCCATGGTGCTTCATGGAATTTCTTGTACCTTTCCCGGCGGAAAGAAGATTGGTATTGTTGGGCGAACTGGAAGTGGGAAATCTACGTTGATCCAGGCATTATTTCGATTAATTGAACCGTCTAGTGGAAGAATTCTTATTGACAACGTTGATATTGCATCGATTGGCCTCCATGATCTTCGTAGCCGTCTGAGTATTATACCCCAGGATCCTACCTTATTTGAAGGGACCATTAGGGGAAATCTTGATCCCCTTGAAGAGCATGCGGATCAGGATGTTTGGCAGGTGTTTTCCTTCTCCAGTCATTTTTCCATTTTTCATTCTTGTCAAAATATTTATTGGAGTTTTGAATCTTGGAGAGTAGGACTTGAACCTGAGACCTCACCCTCTTGCTTTTTGCAAGAGTACCAATGAACTACAAACCCATTGGTGATGGGATAGAAGCCTTGTCATCTATAGAAGCAAACTTCCCACAACATGTAATGAAAAAATTGGGACTGGAGTCTATAAAATTGTGACAAATTTGTGAAACTGCTCAAGATTTTGAAAGCCTTGCTGAATCTTGCTGGATGACAGATGAAAGGCAATTATCATGTGGAATGGCAAACCGAATTTCAAGAGTGACCAGGAAGAAAATGTTCGGAGTTTAAGACGTACTTAGTTATACATTTTCCTTCCAAAGAAAAATATCTTAATTTCTTATTCCCATTAACACAGTAGTTAATTTTTGGGCTTTTATTTTCCTTCAGGGAGAAAAAAACACATTCCACCTCCTATAAATTTTTAATAATGTATCCCAATTTGGTTATTTGGTTCAGGCTCTTGATAAGTCTCAGCTTGGTGAGATAGTTCGTCAAAAAGAGCTAAAGCTTGACACGCCAGGTATGTAGCTTGCAAATTTTGACACCATGGCGCCAATACCCCTCTTAACAGTCTTGATACTTTGTGAGTCCAACTGGAAGTTTCTCATGGCATGAATAATTTGCAGTCCTAGAAAATGGAGATAACTGGAGTGTGGGACAAAGGCAACTTGTTGCCTTAGGCAGGGCTTTGCTTAAGCAGGCAAGAATACTTGTGCTAGATGAAGCGACAGCATCTGTAGATACGGCTACGGATAATCTTATTCAAAAGATCATCCGCACAGAGTTCAAGGATTGCACGGTGTGCACAATTGCACATCGCATCCCCACTGTCATTGACAGTGATCTAGTTTTGGTTCTCAGTGATGGTACGTATTGTTATGCTTTGGACACTTGATTTTCAACTATACAAAATTGACGTTCTTGTTGAATCACTAGACCATATAGAACCTTGGTGGAGTTTGCTTTTGAAGCCTTTAATGTCAGTCAGAAATTTCAGTCACAACCTTATAATTGGGAACCGTATTGGATTAACGTAATTCCATTGCTTATTCATGTCTTATCTCATTCAAAATGTGCAATCTTACATAGAAAACAAACCCATGATGACGATGTTCTGACATCATAATCCCCTTTCTCTCTTGTGTTTAGCCCCATTCCTGTGATATCCTCAATCACATTTGATACAAATGCCCTTATGTATATCAATCTATATATTTGGTAAACAATGCTGACGGGATCCTTTTTCATCTTGATATTTTGCAGGTCGTGTTGCAGAATTTGATAGTCCGGCACGTCTTTTAGAGGACAAATCATCCATGTTCCTAAAGCTGGTGACGGAGTATTCATCAAGGTCAAGTGGCATCCCAGAACTTTGAACTCTTGTGGCACTCCCAAAAAAATGCCTTCATCTGACAGCAACGGCTGAGGCATGCCATCGCAAAATCAAAGGGGTTGATGTTGCTGCTCGCGGCTCTTACTGCTGTTTTCGCTCGGGAGAGGAATGGGGAGGGGCTAAGTTACTTTGGTCCCTCATAGTTGCACCAAACCCTTGAAGGAGAAAATAACCACTAGTTCAGGGTCATTGATCCCCTTTTAAGCAACATGTGGGGGGGAGGTTCACTGATGGTTGGCATAGTTTGTAACAAGAGAATAAAACGAGGGATGGGCAGGGCAATAATCACCCGTGGAGTAGAATGGGTTTGGGTCACATTCGTTCAACTTTGTGCATAAAGTAGCTTGTAGATTGAGGCAGGCTTTTGTTTATTATTGGCTTTAGGACACTAGAACTGAACTAGAGAATGCCAATCCCCCCCACTTAATGTAGCGGCCAAATTCCAGATGTAGCCTAAAAATTTTGGATACTAGAAATTTTGTCTAAGCTTCTCTCTCTATTATACTCACTGTTCTTTGCTCTTCTATTTTCCACTGTTTTCACTCTTGAAAATTAAGAGGTTAACTGCATTGAGTTAGTTGACTAATTTCTATGACTATATCTTCTGATTCGACAGAACAAAATAATTTTCTTTCTTCCCAGAATTATGTGCATTTATATGTTGTGTTTAATTAATGAAGTTGCTCTTGGACACGAAGTTACCTTGACTAAATCGCACTTCTTTTTTTTTTAATAACTTCAATAATCTTAGAGGGATCCTCTGAAAATAATTGGAAATTTTTGCGAAGGACTAAGGTGTCAATAATTTTGATTTTTTTTTGGTACATCGAAATATTGAATCATCCATAAACTCTTATAATCCCCAAACCAGAAGAAGTGCATAATTTTAAATTGCAACCATCGGTGGGGGAGGGGTGTTTTTTTTTTTAAGAAATAAAATGGTCCGAGATTCGCTAACAAAACCCATTAACGGCCCAAATCGTCAACGAAACCAATCCAATCCGCCAACAAGCCCAGGTCCAAGGGTCCACCCGCAAAAACGGACCAAATCGGCCAAATCCAACACTCACCCACTCTCTCCCCCTCTCCGTCTTCCTCTTTCTCCTGTAGCCAAACATCTACTCTCTGGTCTCTCACCATCTTCATTCTCTCTCTCTCGCTCTCTTCACCGGGGAAAAATCAGGAACGGGAAGATGCAGGCCATTTCGAGGAGGTTGGGGCAGAAGCAGCCAACAGCTCCACTCTGCTCCCTCAAGTCAATTTACCCGATCTCCGATCACTGTACCATCCCTTCCTCCTCATTTCTCCTCAGGGTTTTTACATTTCCATTTCTACCCCTAATTCCTCTCCTCTCTCCCTCTCTTTCTCTCTCTCACAGACTATGGAGCTGATCATCGTCGCCAGGATTCCACTCTCGCCACCAAAGGAGTGGGCCACCTCGTCCGCAAAGGCACTGGTGGCCGATCCTCCGTCAGGTAAATCTCTCCTTACTTTGCTCTTTTTTTTTTTTCTCAAAATAAAACTAATGTAGGTTTAAATTCCACGTTTAATTTGAATAATGTCTAATGCGTGCTTGCTTATGCGTTCCTTTTTCTTTTCTTGTTCATTATCTCCAGTGGTATTATTGCTACGGTATTTGGTGCCACGGGATTCTTAGGTCGCTATGTTGTCCAACATCTCGGTGAGCCTCCTTAATTCAGCATTGCTTGGATAACCTTGTGGAAATGTCATCAATTAGAGCTGTTCTTACTAGCTAGTGCTTGGTTTTAAGGACATTAGTTTGCTTTACGTGCTCTCTTGTCTTTTTCTTTCTTTTTCTTTTTTGCGTTGCTGATATTGTAAGCTGTGTTTCAGCTAAAATGGGAACTCAGGTGTTGGTTCCTTTCCGGGGTTCCGAGGATTCTCATCGCCACCTGAAGTTGATGGGCGATTTGGGTCAGGTAATGTAAGCATTTGCCGGAAAATTTGTAACTGTTTGAATAGATCGTTCACTTCTTGTGTATTCTTAAGATTTTTTGTTTGGCTTTTCCAGATAGTACCAATGAAATTTGACCCGAGAGATGAAGATTCAATTAAGGCTGTGATGGCGAAGGCTAATGTTGTTATTAACCTTATTGGTAACACTCTGTCTATGGCGCGCACGAGGGTTTAAATCGTGTTGCTATTGATCTTATTCAGTCTGACTTTGTTGTTTAACTCTTAACTTTTTCCAGGAAGGGAGTATGAGACAAGAAACTACAGCTTTGAGGAGGTGAACCATCACATGGCTGAGAAACTAGCAATGGTGTGCTGCTTCATTACTGTCACCTTTTTGTTGTGAATCTTGCCGAATGAAGAAGCGGCTATAAGATCATATTTCTTTCTGATATCTGCTGTATTCTTAACGGTCAATGACTCATTCTGTTGCCCCTTATAATTTGATCTAATTCTTTTAACCGGGTTTTCTGTTTAATTTGAGCAGATATCCCGAGAACATGGTGGAATCATGAGGTTTATTCAAGTTTCATGCTTGGGAGCCTCTACATCCTCTCCGTCAAGATTTCTAAGAGCTAAAGCTGCTGCTGAGGAAGCCGTACTCAGAGAGATACCCGAGGTGAGCGTTTCATCTTGGTTTGGCGTGGCCTGAACTTGTAATGGACCTTCTTACTTGACATGACATGCCATATTATGGGAATTAATTTTTATCAGACTGAAGCAACCTTGGGGTGCACGGCTCTGAATTCTCCTGCATGCAAAAGGGAAAGTTATAGCCTCCATTTCTGGGGCCTATCTTTTCTGTTTTGTTACTCGTTATGAAAACTATTGTGAGTGGTAGTTTTGTGAATCGCAAAGTGTATGAAGCAGGTACAGACTAGTTTAGCGTTAGTGGTTCTACCAAAAGTTGGATGATGCATCATGCATGCTGAACCATGTCCTAGAGGGCTCAGCTCACAAGTTGGAAGAAGAAGGACTGAGTAGAAAACAACATGATTCATGTTATTTGCTTTTTCATTCAGGCAGTCTTATGATTTTGAAAATATCTTACATGCTTTAATTTTGGTATATAGGGGTAAATAACCTCTCTTGATTTTCTTCCTTGTAGAGTTTTAGGGTATGGATACTCATTTTTTATTCCCAGTAGAGTTTAAGTCCGTGAAGACATTCACCTCAGAATTGTCAAACTAAGTTAAACATTGTTTTGTCTGCTCTCGATTTTTCTAGCTTTACCACTTTTCTTTCGATTGCATTCATTCTTTTATGAATCATGTTTTTGAAATTACTTCTCAGAGATTGTTGTGGCACTTAGTGCATAAGGCTGAATATCTTGTTTTTAACGTCAGAACCTAAGACCATGGAAGCATTTCTGGAATCTTTTTTGTGTTATCTTCTTATACTCTGGTCTTCAAAATCTTCAAAATCTCCAACTCATGGGAATGTATAGAGTCAGCTAACCTGGAAAGTAGGGATCATGAATGCAATTTTGTTAAGCTTGATACTTCATTTTGCATACATGTGTCTTTTGTAAACTTCAAGGTCTCTTAACTTGTTTCTATATGAAAAGAGAGCTGTTAACTTGATACGAAATACCAATACGTAAGGTGCAAACTTAAGTTGATTTGATTTCTCTAGCTTTACTTCTTGGCTTAGGTGTTTCCTACCCTTCTTCTATAGTAACTTCGTGACATATGCTGACCTATACAGGCAACCATCGTGAAACCTGCTGTGATGATTGGTACAGAGGATAGGATTATGAACAAGTGGGCACATTTTGCAAAGAATTATTCCTTTCTGCCACTTATTGGAGATGGATCTACCAAGTACGTCTCTATTCTTATTTTACATGTGGAAAAACTAATGATATAGAGATTGCATTGCTTACTTGCTTTTCGGATGTGGTCCTAACACCTTTTCTTGTGCAGAATCCAACCTGTATATGTTGTTGATGTTGCTGCTGCAATTCTTGCAGCTCTGAAAGATGATGGAACCAGTATGGGAAAAATTTATGAGCTTGGTGGGCCAGAAATCTTCACCATTCATGAATTGGTAAGTTCTTGCCTGAATTTTTCATTTGTTGCTTTGATGTTTAGTGATGTAATGAAGTCCATGTGCACTGCAGGCGGAGCTTATGTATGAAACAATTCGTGAATGGCCACATTACGTAAAAGTTCCAGTCCCCATTGCAAAGGTAAGTATCTTACCAACTATCCATTGCTAAATCATTTTAGAATAAACTACTATTAGGAATGGAGGACATAGCTGTATTTTCTTGGTTATCCAAGCCCCAAGGCGCCATTCCCATGGGGAAACCCAAATCAAACTATGCACATTTCATGATAGTAAATGGAGTGGAATTTTTCAGTCTCAATCGTGAAGTACTCTATTTTGCTATCTTATGCTGCTCCGAATGAACATATGGTGGTGTTTTGTCTTGTCCAATTTTGAGACTTTAGTTTGTGAGTTTGTTTTGGGTCTGCTTCTGCTAGTAATAGGGTGTTTCTATTACACCAATCTTGAGTTGTGATTTTGACAATGGGTATGATTTTCAGGCAATTGCTACACCACGAGAAGTATTATTGAAAAAGGTCCCTTTTCCATTGCCGACTCCAAATATCTTCAACCTGGATGAGATCAATGCCCTCACTGATACAGTAGTGTCAGAAAATGGTAAGCATATACGGAGGTTTCGAAGGAAATATATGTTTAATATGAATTCATGTGGTGTACACTTCTTGGCCCTGGATGTTTGGGTACTAATGAGCTAACAGCCCATCAGTAAGCCAAAGCATTATGGCTTTTGTTTTATCCTAATGTGCTCTTGTATTTATGCTCGCTGATGTTGGATGTGGCTTGCAGCTTTGAAGTTCCATGATCTTGGTATTGTGCCGCATAAACTGAAGGGATACCCTGTTGAATTTCTTGCTCAATATCGTAAGGGCGGCCCTCAATTTGGTTCTACCATCAGTGAAAGAGTATCTCCTGATTCGTACCCGTGAGATCTTGGATGTTTCATATCAAATTGTTTATGGTCCGAGTGTTTGGAAACTTCGGGACAGTTGAAAGAAGAATGGAAAGAGTTCGGCCACATGCCATTGTTCTTTTGTTCACAATGAAAGGAATCATATTGAACCTAATAACCGTCTTTAATGATTGGTTACATTTGTTTCATCTTCTTTATAAGACTAGCTTCTGTATCTTTTGTAGAGTTCAAGGACTTGCTAATAAGTTCATAGCCTTGGCATAGTAGGCTCAAAATTATCATCTTCCATGATATGCCCAGGAACTAATAATTTGATGATACGGTTGCCCTCTAAATTGTACGGGGTTGTATTGCTGTTCCGCTCTGTGGGCATTCTTGTAACTTTAAGAAATGTGCTTTGGCCCGTTTTGTCCCTTTGGGCTGGGCTGGCTTTCAAGTCTAGTGTTTTGCTTGGGGTGTGAATTTTTTTTTTCCCGCTTTGTGCTTTTTGAGCGGTCTTCTTATAAATAGTTTGAGCTCGACTCATTAAAGAAAGTTACAACTCGGTACTTTAGATTTGAATTAGCTCGGTTAGGCTCGGCTCTAATGTGCTTGATTTGAAACTCATCACGCTTGATCGAGCTAATTACGCTTACATGGTGCTTGCAAAATAACAGTAGCGAGCTCTGGATTGAGGCCAAAGTAATTCCCATCCGAGTCTGCTTTTCCTTGTAGCAGAAAAGTGAAACGCACGTCTCAGTATGCAAGTAAAGAATAAGAAGCGAGAAAGAAATGCAACAAAAATATGCCCTTCCTCTTCTATACGAATACTTAACAACGGGGGTGCTTCAACGCATCCAGTGCAATCAACCACCTCATGGCTCCCGAAAGCAGCCATGTCTCTTTCGATCGCGTCAGCTTGAAAGGAAGAAATCTGGGTGCTGCAATGCACATCCGCCATGCCAGTGACAAGGATGATGAGCAGCCTCATCAGCATTGTTGTTGCATTAACATTTATGTCAACAATAACATTCAAGGGGTGAACAATTCCATTCTTCTTGGGAGTGAGGTTAAGATGCATGATCCTGGTGTTAGCATGTCTTTGGATCACTTGAAGTTTGCTAAAAAGCGGAAAGGATCATCAAAGAAGAAGAAGACAAACCAAAAAGATCATAAGCAGGGCTCCCCAATGAGTTTTTTTGTGTTGTTTGTGCTTGCGTTTTTCTCTTTCATATTCCTTTTTTTCTTTTAGAAATCTGCTACTTGATTTTCTTCATTAATTTTTTTTTTTGGCTGATTTGACCCTATTGTCAGCCAAAGAGAAAAACTCCTGTATCAAATATCTTCTGAAGTCTGGGCTATTTGCTAGACCACGACTTGAGCAAAAGAAATCTGTTTAGCTTACACTCGTCAAGATTATGATTTCTTTCTTCAATTATGTAAACTTCTTTTCAACTGTTGACTGTACAAAACGGGAACTGGTCAAACATATAAGATTCCATTTGAACGTTTCTTTTTGTAAACCTACCCCATGTCGAGTAAATTTGCTGATTTGTTTATTACAGCACGATTTGTTTATTACAGCACCATGGTTACCAGCAATTGTACAATACCACCTTTGTTATAAAATTGGGAGATGAACTTCACTTCTTGATGGAATAATACAAACTTAATCAAGTTAATAATACAATCTTGATGAAAATAATACAACTTTAATGGTAATAATACAATTTTGATAATAATGATAATGGAGAATAATAAAATATAGATGGAGGGAGATGGAGAAGAGAGGTGTATGGAAATGAAAAGAGAGTAAAATTTATGGTGGGATATAAGTGTGTAAAAGTGAAGGAATGAAGGGGTATTTATAGTTGGAAATGGGAGGATAAGAACAAATAAGTATGATTAATTTAAAAGGATAAAATCAAAGGGATATTAGGTGAAGGAAGATGATAATAGGATTAGGACAAATGAAATTATGGAGGGTAATTAGCCAAAGAGATAATTCCAAGTAGAAGTTTGGTGTAGGGGTAAAATATTTACCGGGGGTAAATTTGGGTATGGTAAAAATAAATTTTACTGGATGGTAACAATGACATTCACACAATTTATTTATAACACTCCCCCTTGAATGTCATTGCACCTTAGATAGAATACGCTTGGGAAGAACTGCCTCGTTAAAAACCTTACCAAAAAAACCCAGTGGGACAAAAACTTGGTGAAGGAAAAAAGAGTGCAGTGCGTATTCTACTCCCCCTGATTTTGGCATCCCTTGATATCTCGAATCCTCCATAAACCAATCCTCTTGATCAATTCTTCAAAAGTTGTAGTAAGAATTGATCTTGTAAATAAATCTGCCAAATGTCACTTGAATGATTCTTTGATGTATCTTCCCTTCAATTGGGCAATGCAGTTAGCATTATCTTCATAAATCATCGTTGGAACATCTTCCTCGCTAACTAATCCATATGAATCTTGACTATGCTGCATCATCGATCTTAGCCAAACAAATTCCCGACTAACTTCATGTATAACACAATTTCTCCATTATTTGAAGCAGCAACGATACTTTGTTTTCTGGTCGCCATGATACTTCATGTATCTGCTTGTGCATTATATGGATCAAATAAATGGCTTGCATCTGCAAAATAAATTTTATTCTCCTTGGACTCACAATGTTAAAATAATTTCATGTTATATCTTGCTAATAAGTTTATCGCAAAAGCTTCAGGCTTTATGTTACAAGCAAGATAAGCTGCGCTACGATATGGTACTTCAGGACCAATCTAATCTTTGCGAGATTTTTCTTCTCAAACTCTTTAATTAAAACATAACACAGATTTGGAAACTTCTTCAGGAGTTCCAATAGTATTTAAATCACAAATAAAATTGATGAAAAATTCATATGTTGATAAAGATATCACAACAATATCTAGATCATCAATAACAATAATAAATTCACACATATATCGCTTAAATAAAATACATTGAGCATATATGCAAGAATAATTATACTATACATATCTAAATTAGTTCAAACCATGTAAAGATCAATTTAGTTTAATTGAATATATATATCCCGGGAATAGTTGCTTCATGCAACATGAATCCTTCAAGGATTTTCATGTATATGTCATGACTTATAGATCCATATAAATAGGCTGAAACAACATCCATTAGACGCATTTCTAGTTTTTCATGTAATGCCAGACTTATCAAATATCGAAAAGTAATTGCATCCACCACATGGGGAGTATGTCTCCTTATAATCACTACCAGGCGTTGGGTAAAACATTGTGCGACAAGTTGTGCTTTTATGTCTCACTATTAAATCTTCTTTTTGCACAAATATCCATTTATAATCGACCGATTTTACACCATTAGGTGTACAGACTACAGGTCCAAAAAATTTCTCACTTCACAAGCGAGTCTAACATAGCCTTAATTGCGTCTCTCCTAATTGGCCAATCATTTCTGTGCCTACACTCATCAATAGTTGTAGGTTCATGATTCTCTTTTTTTTTTCATAATATTTAGCGCTATATTATGTGCAAAAATTCCATCGACGGTTATTTCACGTCGGTTCCATCTTGTTCCTGACACAGTATAATTGATTGATATCTCATCATTTTCATTTATTTCAGGTACCTGAGTTGCTTCTGGAACTTTATCAATTATGTCAGAGACCTCTTCTGGAGGATTTTCCTCTTCTTGAGGATTTTCAATTTGAACCTCTACTGGAGGTCTTATTTTCTCGTTGGTGCCATCTTGTATCTTTGCTCATTTTTCTCTATCGAAAATTTTATCTTCGGAACTGAGTGGTTTTCCATACTTCTGTCGTGCTTTAGATTCATTTGCATTCTTTGGTTGTTCTTCAGGAACATCAGCTCGAATAGGAGCATCTGCAACTGGTACATAAAATTTGGTCACTCTATTTACATCAGTAAATATGTCTGGCAATTGATTTATCAAATTTTGCAAATGAATCACCTTTTGAACTTCAGGTTCACACTGATTTGTTCGAGGATAAAAAACTAGATATTGATATAGAATTTCAATAATCTCTTGATCCAGCTGCTTATTTTCTCCCCTTGATGTTGGGTAAACACTTTCATCAAATTGACGATAAATAAATCTCCAATTGATGGTTTCAATTATTTTAACTGATGGAGATTCAAACCCAACTTATATTCCCAATCTTCTTTGAGCACCCACTTTAGTTCCCTGTGGTGGAGCAATTGGTGCATAACCAAAGGTCCGAAGAATGGAGATATTAGGTTTGTGACCATGAGCCAATTGAATGGGGAGATCTTATGATAACTTGTTGGCCTGATGCGCACAAGTATTGTTGCATGTAAAATAGCATGTTCCCAAGCAGTAATTTCTCATTAGCAATAGTCTTGCAATCAATTGGAAATATCCAACAAACGATTCACCCAGATTGTTTTGGGTATGAACATGAGCTACATGATGTTCAACCATTATTTCCAATAATATACATTAACCATTGAAGGAATACACCAGTATTATCAAGACATATAGTCTTATAAAATAATTAGGGATGTGTTCCCGCAATTGGCTTAATTATTAAAATGAGCTCGCAAAATGCCAAATTGCGTCTAATAAGCACACAATAGACCATCTAGTCGATGCATCGATTAAAACCATAAAATTACCTAGATGGTCAATATGGCGGATTTATTAATCCGTGTACATGTCCCTGAATTATTTCCAAACTTGTTGGTGATTCTAGGCCAACCTCATCATAGGAAGGCCGAATAATTAATTTTCCTCCTCAACAAGCAAACACATGAAATTCATTGATTGTAGAAACTTCTGGTTTTTCAACGAATGACCAAATAAATTTTCAATAACTCTACGCATCATTATTGATCTGGGATAGCCCAACCGATCATGCCAAACAAGAAATCCATGAACCAACTTCGAGTTGGTGTTAGCTTCAGGCTGTGCAAACTATGTATTTTAATAATTTAAGAAAAATTATTTGCGAGCTTCAGGCTGGATATGATAACTTTCACCGACTTAGATTTTGTATAGTACAATCTAAAAGAAAATGCAGGTAATCTTTCCACAAATCGTTTGTTACCTGCAACAGTAGCCTTTATAATATAGAGATATTCAAATATCTCTTTCACTTATTGTCTCAACATAATATCCATTTGAATATTAATAAATTCCTTTGAGACTTAAATAAAATATCATTTTATTATTGTAAGTAGGAAAAATTTTTGCTCTTCAGGAGTATGATAAAATTCATGCTCTTCCAGAGCATAAACATTTGCTCTTCTGGAGCATATTAATATATAGTAAAACTTGTGCTCTTCCGGAGCTTAAATATATACTCTTCTAGAGCATAGTGAAACTTGTGTTCTTCCAGAGCATATTAGTCTTCTTCTCATTCTCTTTTTTGAGAATGTGCTATCATATGCTACTTACAAATAATTTCCGTTTATTAAATACGGAATGTGTTATGGCATTGTCTTCAGGACAAATGCCAAAATCATTATTATAGAAACTATAATTTCATGTTTACATTAAAAATTTAACAGTTATAACATACTATAAAATAAAATATAAAATAAATAAAATGCAATAAAATGTAACACATAATAACATGATAAAATGGAACATAAAATAAATTCAATTTTGTACTTTTATCTTAAAATATATATTTGCTTGCACCTAAGGATAAACAAGATAAATAACAATATCCAGAAATGAATCTATCTAGAAATTAATATCATGGTTATCATCTTGAACAAAGTTGGTTTCAATAATATTAGATTTTCCCTTCAGGGACATTTAGTAAAATTCTACCAAATGACTTGCAATACGGCATGTTGACTAATGGCCTGTTCAAACGGCCAAACCAAAATTATCATTATATGGTCGCATCATCATCAGATTGAGTATCAACAGGTGGAATCTCTTCTCTACCCTCATCTGAGCTATTCTCTGAAGAATCAACCTCATAAACCACTTTCTCTTTACCTTTTCTGGAGGCTGGAGGTCGCATTCTTTGAGCAATCGTGCTTTCTTGCACATTCCTCCATTTCGGCATTGCTGATGCCATAAGTTTCTTCTTTGCAGGAGGTGGAGGTGGAGCCTTGGGAGTAGGCTCGGGTTGAGGAGTTTTGACTAAATGAGAGGTGTCCTTTCCTTGAGCAGCCTTCTCGACATCTGATCTGTGTATTACAGCACGATCATGAAAGGCCTTCTTGGCTGTCTCCTTAGTGCGGTAAGTCTTTTGGAAGACATATTTCCTCTTGATGGGGAATTTTTGTGAGAGAGGTATGTCATCATCGGACATGGTCTTTTCAGAAGAATTAACTTTCTCCACAGTTTTTTCTTCTTCCAAGGCAGTAAGAAAACCCTCTGGTAGAATAGGGTGAGCCAGATTGTTCTTGAATTCATCTAGAACTCTGTCAACAAGGTGTGAAGGCACAACATCTTGGACCATGAGCTTCCTCTTTGCTTTAAATGTCTCAATTGGATCTTCCACTTCTTTGGACATCCTATATTTACTCATGATGTTGTTTATGCTTGCAATAATCTCTGCTATCGTGTTCTCATTGTCAGTAGGAGGCGGATCCTGAGGATTCTCCGGATTTTCAGGGTCTTTGACAATTGTAGGGTTGTCTTGTGGAGGACCTTGATTCTCTTGCTATTCATCTGGAATCTCAGGCCGATTCGGCACCGGTGCTGCCATATCGATAGGTGATTCGTACACCTTCCTCTTCTTTGGTGGTTGTAATTTGAGTGGGCTAGAACCGGGTTCTTTGGTTGTTGTCAATGTGGGAGTAGAGAGGGTTTTTCTCTTTGAAGTAGAGATAAGAGAAGATGATTTTGATTGAAGGTCGATTAAGGGTTTTATCTTAACCCGAGCTCTCGGTTTCCTCTTTTTTTGAGCAACTCTAGAATTAATGCCCACTTTTCTCATGATTAAAAGGTAATCATGAAAGGTACCAAGTGAGAATAGATTTGATTGGGTAACTGACAAGGAGTGGGTTATTATATAAGGAAGTGGGTTTAATGCTAATAACCGGTAGGCTTAGTTCAAGGGTAAGGAGAGGCAAGGAAACTCGGCGGGTAAAAGAGTTCTCCCATCCGCCCTTGTTCCGCGTTTCACAGAACCATCACTTTCTCTGCCTTTATCACTTCCATTATTTTCCCTATCAGCTTTTTATTGATTTCCATAAAATCAATTAATTTCTTAAGCAACCTAAAATCACGCTGCTCTTCCTCTCTTCTACGAAATCATAATCAGCACGAATTCTGGGAGATACCAATAATAGTCTTCAATCAGCCCTACTGCACACTTATGCTTCAATTACTTTCTATTTTTGCAAAACAATCAAACTCCCTCACATCCCATAATTGATTTAGCCCGAGTAAATTACTTCCCAGTTGACCTTTTCCCAATTTTCCAGAGCTGAATCATGTCAAGCAGACCCACATATCTTGCTCATCTTTTCTCTAGTCGTAGCCTCCTTTCAAAGGACTTAGGATATGCCAGAACCAAATCAAATTTGCAGCAGATTTTCCTTCTCTTCTTCTTCCACTTTTCAGTAAACTCGATGATGATTTATATGACTTCTCTTTGACATATCATCACAGCCCATGCATATGCCTAGTGAAGTGTGTGATTGTGATGCATGATTAAGCATAATTTAAGGAAGGATAGTACCTGATTATTTAATCAGTTTGAGGAAGATTGCACATCCCAAGCTCCAACCGAATCTTGTTGAATTGCTCTTCCTTCAAAGGCTTTGTAAAAATATCTGCTAATTGACTTTCAGTTTGGACAAAATCAAGCGTTACATCCTTCTTAAGAACATGGTCTCTAATAAAGTGATGCCTTATTTCAATGTGCTTTGTTCTTGAATGTTGAACTGGATTTTTAGTAAGATTAATAGCACTTGAACTATCACAAAGAATCGGCACACTTGTAAACTTTAGACCATAATCAAGTAATGTTTGTTTCATCCAAAGGATTTGTGCACAACAAGAACCAGTAGCCACATACTCGGCTTTGGTGGTGGATGTTGCCACAGAATTTTGTTTCTTACTTGCCCATGAAACAAGACATTGACCTAAGAATTGGCATGTACCACTGGTGCTTTTTTGATCAAGAATGCATCCAGCAAAGTCAGCATCAGAGTACCTAATTAATTCAAACGCATCAGTTCTAGGATACCAAAGTCCTAAATATAGAGTTCCTTTTAAGTATTTAAAGATCCGTTTTATAGCACGCAAATGGGACTCCTTTGGACATGTTTGGAATCTAGCACATAGACAAACACTGAACATTATATCAGGTCTAGCAGCAGTGAGGTAAATAAGGCTTCCAATCATACCTCTGTAGGTCTTTATATCCACATCTTTACCTTGTTCATCTTTGTCTAGCTTAGTTGATGTGCTCATTGGAGTTGGACATGTTTTGGCGCCATCCATGCCAAATCATTTCAGTAACTCCCTGGTGTACTTTGCTTGACTTATAAATATTCCGTCTCTTTGTTGCTTGTCTTGGAATCCGAGAAAGAATGTTAATTCTCCCATCATGCTCATCTCAAATTCACTATGCATCAACTTTTCAAATTCTTTGCACAAAGAGTCGTTAGTAGCACCAAATAGTATGTCATCCACATAAATTTGAACAATGATTAAGTCACTCTTAAAATGCTTCACAAAGAGAGTAGAATCAAGCTTCCCTCTAGTAAAGCCTTGTGTAGTTAGAAATGTACTTAACCTGTTATACCAAGCCCTTGGAGCTTGTTTCAAGCCATAGAGTGCTTCAACTTGAACACATGATCGGGGTGTTCAAAGCTCTCAAATCTGGGAGGTTGTTCAACATACACTTCCTCCATGATGAATCCATTTAGGAAGGCACTCTTTACATCCATTTGGTAGAGCTTGAATCCTTTATATGAAGCAAATTCCAAAAGCATGCGAATTGACTCAAGTCATGCAACGGGTGCAAAGGTCTAATCAAAGTCAATTCCTTCCTCTTGGTTGTATCCTTGAGCAACAAGTCTGGCTTTATTTCTTGTGACATTTCCAGCTTCATCTAGCTTGCTTCTAAACACCCATTTGGTTCCAATTACGGGATGATCACATGGTCTTTCCACCAACTCCCAAACATCACTTCTTTTAAATTGGTTTAGCTCCTCTTATATAACCATAATCCAATTTTCATCATTTATAGCATCTGCAATGTTCTTTGGCTCTATCTGTGAGAGAAAGGCCTGGTGCAAATTGATGTTGTAGATTGATGAGCGAGTTGATACTCCTCTTGTTGGATCTCCAATGATGGCATCTGTTGAAAGACCTTTCGGCACCTTTGATGCCAAATGTGGTTGCACTCCGCTGGATGGATGTTCTTGCTCAAGTGCACTCACTTCATTAAGTGGATTTGAATTCCCAGTCCTGTTGTCTTCCTGCTTTTCAATTTCCTGGACAGCTGTAGTCTGTGATTGTGGATTTTGATTGTCCACATCTACAATCTCCTTGGAATTGTTAGTAGTAACAAACTCATCAAAGACAACATGCATAGATTCTTCCACCAATAATGACCTCTTATTATACACTCGGTATGCTTTACTTCTTGTTGATAACCAAGAAACATTCCTTCATCAGATTTTGCATCAAATTTACCAAGTGCATCCTTTGTATTCAATATAAAGCAATTTGACCCGAAAACTTTAAAGTAGCTAGTGTTAGGCTTCTTATCATTCCAAAGCTCATAAGGGGTCTTTCAAATGTGGATCTAATAGACACTCTATTAAGGATATAGCATACTGTGTTTATTGCTTCAGCCCAGAAATAAGTAGGTACATTATGCTCATTTAACATGGTCCTTGCCATTTCTTGCAAGGTTCGGTTCTTCCTCTCAACAATCCCATTTGGTTGAGGAGTTCTAGGAGCCAAAACAGTATGATTAATGCCATTTTCTTCACTAAAGTGATTAAAGATAATATTGTCAAATTCACCACCATGATCACTTCTAATCTTAGTTAACTTATACCCTTTCTCATTTTGCAATTTTCTAACTAAGGATGCAAACTCATGAAGAGCATGATCTTTTTGAGCTAGAAAGATTACCCAAGTAAACTGTGGATAGTCATCCATAATTACAAAGGTGTATTGCTTACCTCCTAAACTTACCATCCGCATTGGCCCAAAAAGATCAAGATGTAGAAGTTCCAAAGGCCGGGATATGGACAAAACCTTCTTGGGCTTGAAAGAGCTCTTGGTTTGTTTGCCAAGTTGACAAGCTCGGCATACACTTTCTTTCTCAAACTTCATTTGTGGAAGTCCTCTTACAAGCTCCTTCTTTAGCAAGTTTGACATAAGCTCCATGTGAGCATGTCCTAATCTTCTATGCCAAAGTTCGGGTGTTTATGTGTTAGTACTAAAACACTTGTTTACGGGGTTAGCAACATCACATATATTGATTGAGTATAGGTTTCCTTGTCTTTTTCCTGTAATAATGGTATCATTACTATCAAGACAAGTTACCGAGCATTCATTAGCTTCAAAGGTTACTTTGCAGCCTCGGTCACATAATTGACTTATACTCAAGAGATTGAATTTTAGATTGTCAACTAATAGCACATGTTCAATCATAAGATCCTTACCAACATTACCAATACCAAGTACTTTTCCCTTCGATTTGTCACCAAACATGACAGATCCTTTGCTTGTCGAATAGAGGGATGTGAAAGATGGATCTCCGGTCATATATCTTGAGCATCCACTGTCAAGCACCCATTGATCCCTCTTTTCCTGTAGAATGATTAGGTCTTAGGTACCCATACAAGCTTTGGTCCTTGGATGTCAGTTTTGGTCCCTTTTGGTACCCACATAAACTTTATAGGACAATTCTTCTTTCTAAATATGCAATTCTTGAAACTATGTCCATGTCTACTACAATAATGACAAGTAATGTGATTCATATTTCTCTCATATATCTTAATGAGCTTATTCTTATATTCAGATACACTTCTGTAAGAGTATAGTGTACAACTAGGAGTTTTATTGTTCTCAATGACATTGTGTGTTGCTCCTAAACCAACCTTTTAAAGAGTGTGTCTTTGCTGTCCAAGAATCATGTCTAGACCTTTACTTCCAGACTCGAATTTCTTTAACATATCATCTAAGTATACACAGTATCTGGTTAGCCTATTATTTTCTTTAAGAGGTTTATCATATAGCTCCTGGTTAGCCTTGCTTTTTGCTTCAAGTTCATTATAGGCGCTAGTCAATGCATCACATTTCGTTTTGGCATCACTGATGCCAGATGTACATGAAACCAGTTCTTCACTCAATTTATCACTCTTAGCTTGTTGATCTACTTTTTCAGATTCTAAAGCTTGTATTTTCCTTTTAAGTTGAATATTTTCTTTTGCCATTTTCTTAAAGCTTATAAATAACTCATCATATGCATCTTGTATATCATCAAATTCAAAATCAGAAAAGTCAGAATTTGATACCTCATTTTTGCATCTTGTCATGAGACATATGTTGGCAGCGTCTTCTTCATTTGAATCACTTGTGGGATCCAGATCATCCCATGCTGCCATTGCCTTCTTTTCTTTGCTCCTTAAATCATCATACTTAGGTTTTCTTTGCAAAGGGCAGTCGGCTTTGATATGACCAGGGCGATTACATTCGAAGCAAAGAGGTTTTTCCTTCTTTGATTCTTTGATCTTAATCCCCTTTTGGTTTCTTCTTTGGTTCCTCCTTTTCATAACCTAATGAACTTCCGTGTGACTAGAGCAATGTTTGAATAACTTTCAAAATCATCCTCATTTGCATTTAAAGCTAGCTCTTTCTTCTTCTTGGTTTTCTCTTTAAATTTTGAGCCATGCATAATGAGGCTTCCCATGAGTTCATTATAGGTGAGGATATTCAGATCTTTAGCTTCCTCTATGGTTGTCACTTTAGGCTCCCATTCATTTGGAAGTGATCTGAGAATCTTGGTCACCTTTTCTTTTGTTGTGACCACCATTCCAAGACAAGCTAGATTGTTACACAAGACTGTGAACCTTGTGTCCAAGTCTTGGATAGTCTCATCTGGCTTCATTTGAAACAGTTCAAAGTCTCTCATGAGCCTGTTCATCTTGGATTCCTTCACTTGATTTGTGCCCTCGTGAGCTGCACAAAGAAGGCTCCAAATCTCATGTGCAGTGTTGCAAGAGCGAACTCTCTCGAATTCAGCTTGGCTAATGCCACAAAGAAGAGAATTCTTGGCCTGTGCATCTACTCTTGCCTTCTTCATTTCATTCTCATTCCAGTACTGCATATCTCTTGCTGGTCGTGTGTATGGATTATTCACAATGTGCCACATCTCCAAGTCCTTTCCTTCAAGGAAAGTCTTCATGCGGAATTTCCAATGGTCGAAGTTCGATCCATTGAAGAATGGAGCATTGTTGTTGTTATTCCCTCGAATGCCATGATCTTTTTCTCCAGAAGGTTAATCCAACAACAGAGATCCTTGCTCTGCTACCAATTGTAGGCCCAAATAGGCTAAGAGGGGGTGAATTAGCCTCTTTTTTGCTTAAGCTCTGATTTGGCACTAATGATGCCGAATCTGTCTTCAATCAGATTCTACAGATTAAGAACACTAAGACACATACTAATGCACAATTAAGTGAGTAAGGTTAAAGAAATATGCACAGCAATTTAGAGTGGTTTGCCACTAAGGACTACATCCACTACTCAAGGAGTCCACCTTGAGATTTCTAACCTTCACTATATCTTGACTTTTTTGGGTTCAACCACAACCTTTTACAAGCTTTTTTCTAGGCTAAGCTCAAACCTATCACTCACCACGAACCTTCCCGGTTTGTTAAATCCCACCTTAGCAAACTAATCCCAAGTTCCCACTAAGGTGTTTCTGATCTCACAATGACAAAGTCAAGAAGATGTACAATTAAGCTCAATACTCTAGCCTTTAAGATATCACTCAATTTAGGCTCTTTTGGAGAATTGCAAGTGTAAATCAAGTAGTATAACTTCAAGATTGCGTAATGGCAGCTCTAACTTGAGTTCTTCAGTCTTCCTTCAATTTATAGAGGCTGGGAGAAGTGGTAGCCTCATCATCCAATGGCTAGTTGTCACTTTCTGCTACCTCGAGATTTGGCATCATTGGCGCCAAAACGTTCATCACTTCAAATTCCAGAAAGTGGTTTGCACATGCTGAGCCGTTGCCTATGTTTGGTTCTCTTAGGTTGGATTGAATCAGAATGAGTCGTTGTGAGAGCTTTGCAGTCCTTTAAACAAACACCTGCAGAACAGAGAGAAACAAACTTGCGAGTTTTGTGCTCATAGGAGCGCCTCCAACAGATGGCTCCAAAGTACAAGAAAGTCAGCCAAGGCTTAGCAGACTCCTAGGTTTGAAGATCCTAGGAAGCTCAGATTAGAATCTAACCGTTGTGAGACCTGCCCAGATTCTTAGTCCAATATTTTCTGAGTTAATCTAAGCTAGATAACAAGTTTATAGAGCATGAGAGTGTCTACAACAAGTTGCCTTAATCTTCTAGAAAGTCAGCACGACTGACTGGGTACCTATGTTTGAGGATCCCAAGTCGGGGCTAAATAGAGGTGAATCTTTGAAAGCTCTGCCCAGATCACTAAACAAACATATTCTAGGTTTATTCAAGCTTAATTTTCGGTTCATAGGGTATGAGAGCATCTCCAAAAAAATGCCTCAAAGTTGTAAGAAAAGCAATATGGTCCATGGCATGAAAGAGACATTAACCCATTAAAATAATACCCTTAGCACATATACCAATCCCACTAACCTCAAACCTTATAAAATCTGATTTTATTATTTAATTCAAGGATTTGGGTTGTGGATTAAAATATTCATAAGCCTAGTTTGTCATTAATCAAAATCAATTAATCATATGGTTAGTAATTAGGTTAATTCACTAATTAGCACTAATCGGCTAATTAATTAATCACTAATGCACATGCTAATTACCTTAACCCAACAAATACAACTTTGATAATAATGATAATGGAGAATAATAAAATATAGATGGAGGGAGATGGAGAAGAGAGGTGTATAAAAATGAGAAGAGAGTAAAGTTTATGGTGGGATGTAAGTGTATGAAAGTGAAGGAATGAAGGGTATTTATAATTGAAAATGGGAGGATAAAAACAAATAAATATGATTAATTTAAAAGGATAAAATCAAAGAGATGTTAGGTGAAGAAAGATGATAGTAGGGTTAGGTCAAACAGAATTGTGGAGGGTAATTAGCCAAAGAGATGATTCCAAGTAGAAGTTTGGTGTAGGGGTAAAATATTTACCAAAAATGGTAAATTCGGGTATGGTAAAAATAAATTTTACTAGAAGGTAACAATGACATTCACACAATTTATTTATAACAATCTTAATTATGTTGTTTACAAATGTACTTGATATGATAATGCACGGATATTTGGATATTTAGTACCTAAGTTATTAAATTTTGTGTATTTATGTACCTAACATTTAATTTTATTCAATCATATACCATAAACTTTTATTTTATGTACAATTGGTAAGCCTCAAGTGTGCTGACTTAGCTGTCCGGATTTGAGAGCCACCGACTTTTTAGGTACATGACAACTCCATTCATCAGCCACGTGACAAAAAACATTAGTAGGTCTCATACCTAAACAGTTGAGTCTAGAGCTGACCAAAGTACACGATTGAACATAATTTAAAAATTTAGGTATATAATTAAACACAATTTAATAATTTAGAAATAGAATAGAATAAAATAAAACTTCAAGTACATAAATAAATCCTAATCACTTAAGTACTAAATATGTCAAAAACCCAATAAATGGACAAAGTACCCCCTCGTCCACATGTTGAGTTGGGCACAATATCATAGACTCATAGTCGATGTGAAGAGTTCCACTTATCATAGTGAGCAGCACCGGAGGCCAATTGAATTTCGAATCAAATCTGGAACTTTGGCACATAATGTATTGTAGTGATAAACTTGTTGGTTGCTTGTTACAGGCAGCATCAACCATTTAATTTTTACTAAAAAAAGTCCTTTCCCGGATAAGGTTAGCGTAACAATCTATTTATTTACTATCCTTTACAATAGAAACTTAAGGGAAATAATTTTTCTAATTATTAATTATTCTCATTATTTAAATCACATCCATAGCATGACACGTATACGCACGCTAATGTTTGGATGGAAAAAAAAATTTAAAGAAAAACAATCGGGGATACGGAATTGCGAGGAATCGTATGCGTCGTATAGATCCTTTTATATTTCATAGACTCCCAGTTAGAAACGGGCTACGCAGGAAAGAGATTAATTAGGCAATTTTTAAATGACAAATTCCCTCCTAATTTCGTGCGTATTTATATGTATATGAAAGGACTAAAGAAGAAAAATGAAAAATGACAACTGAAAAGAGAAAACGTTGAGTGAGCACCAACGTGGGGTTGGTTCAAGTGGTAAGCCACTTGGTTCCGCTTAAGCGAGGTCTCGGGTTCGAGTCCTCATATATGCAGAAAATTCTCATTGGGAGACTCACCCACCATACCCAGGAGCACAATGCGAGTCGAATCCAGATCCTCTTGTTACCCGCTTCAATGTCTCCATCTTGTGTTGAGCTATCTCCAGACTCAAGAGATTTAATTGAACCCGTCACCACAATCTTCTTTCTCATCTTCTGTCTAGAAACTGCCAAAGGCTTGTCAACTTCCACTGATTTGAGAGACTCAGGTGAGCATGGAGCAACTATAGCTCTCCGATTTCCTTTTATTATATCTTCGTCTTGGGTAGTACTGTCACCTGTTTGTAAGGATCTCACGCTGCCTCCTTTCACAATTTTCTTAAATTTCTTAGTCCTTCCCACTCTCCCCTGACGAGAATTCCTCTTGGTTACAGCTTTATCCAAAAGACTTTGGAACTGTCTTTTTAGAGCTTTCAACGAAAAATCTACCCCTTCGATCTGTAGTGAAAGCGTGTCATCATCTGCCAGGTTATTTTCCCCCTCTTCATTATTTATCACATCCAGCCCATTTACAACATCTGGACCATCTAATCTTACTAACGGGCCCAACTCCATGGCCTGCTCACTCTCAACGATTGGACTTCTCTCCTGGGTTACAACCAGTGTATTGAAATTCGGCCCCACCTTATCAGACTTACTCGAAACAGCAACCCCACCGGTTAAAACAACAAAATCCTTATCCTTTATCAGACTCCTTGCATCCGTCGCCAACCTAGAAAGTTGGACTCTATCAAGAGAGAGAGTTTGTTGGCAATTAACTTCTGCATACTTCTTATCATTCTTGAAACCCTCAGACCTCGGTTTTAGAACATTCCACTGACTAGTAGAAACGTCCCTTCTCCCCTCTTCCAAGATGCCTTTTCCTTTTTCAAGATACCGAATGGTATCTAGAATGCCAAACGGGTCCTGGGAAACTTGCGCCTCTCCATCACGATCCTCCACAATTCTGCGGTCGTCGGAACCCCTAGGCGTGAAATCTTCAGGGCAGGAGTTACTACTCATCTCTGCCGACGTCGAAACTACATCTTTCTTTAGAAGCCCTCTTCCTCCTTCCAGCCGCAACAGTGATTCAGTTGAATAAATACATTCCTGCGCTTCCATAACCGCAATATCAAAGACATTCTTGTCAATTAATACATTAAAGGATCTGGATATTGGTTTGTTATTGTTGGGGAAACGCGGGTAATTTACCCACTACAACAAACTAGTGAATTGAACTGATTCGATAATTCTCAGGAAAGATGGCCTAGCCTATCTCCTTAGACAGAATTATCATTCCAAGATAAATCTCCAGGAAAGACTGGAGGAACAGTGATTCACTTAAAACCCAGTCTCCTAGACAGGACTCACTTGCACAGTGTTATAATTCACAACCTATACCCGACAAAGGCGGCTTAGCCGGCCAACAAATTAGAACAAGGCGGCTTTGCCAGCCAAAGAAGAGATAAGGCGGCTTAGCCGGCCAATGTTGAATACTAAACAAATAAACAAATGCGGAAAATAAAGGCGGAATAATAAAGAAAGAACACACTCAAAAATTGATAACGGAGTTCGGCCAATTTTGCCTACGTCTCCGGAGCACCACTAGAAAAAGGCCTGCTCTTTTTACTAGGAGAAGGAAAGTAATTGTTAGGATACAATTATACTCTAATTTTGGGATGACTTACTAAGGCAAGGGGGAGTTCTATTAATAGCAAAACAAAATCCCCCCCAAGCTCAAACTCCACAATGTGGGATTCAAAAATAACAACACTATTCCAACAAATCTCCACCTTGTTGCTATTCAAATCCCTCTAAGTACTAATCTTCTTAACCAAACAAAGAACAACCTTCATAGTGCTTCCAACTTGTGCCAACTGGCACCAACTCAAAAGTGCAGGAAATTGACCAAGTCTAAACAATGTTCAAACTTGGTCCTAGTCACCACCTTGGTCAACATATCTGCAGGATTCTCCGAAGTCAAAACTTTTTGGAGAAGTATCTCTTCTTCTTCGAGAATCTCCCTCACAAAATGATAGCGAACATCGATATGCTTCGTCCGTGCATGAAAGACTTGATTCTTTGCCAAATGAATAGCACTCTGACTGTCAGAATATACTGCAAGTTGTTTCTGACCAACCCCCAAGTCTTTGAGCAATCCATAAAGCCAAATTGCCTCCTTCACAGCTTCTGGAATAGCCGTATACTCTGCCTCCATTGTAGACAAAGCTACCGTTGACTGTAAAGTGGACTTCCAACTAATAGGGGCTTTTGCTAAAGTGAACAAATAGCCCGTCGTCGATCTTCACTTATCCAAATCTCCAGCATAGTCAGAATCACAATATCCAACAACTCCTTGACCAAGTGATTCATCCCGCTCAAACATTAAGCCAACATCAACGGTATCTTTGATATACCGAAGAATCCATTTCACAGCTTGCCAATGACCTCTGCCAGGATCATGCATGTATCTGCTCGCAACACTAACAGCTTGTGAAATATCCAGTCTCGTACACACTATTGCATACATCAAGCTTCCGACTACATTGGCATAAGGGAGTTTTGCCATGTATTCTCGTTCTTCATCTGTCTACGGAGATAACTGGCTACTAAGCTTCAAATGAGGACCAAGCGGAGTACCTACAGGTTTTGACCCTTCATTCATGCCAAAACGTTGTAGTATTTTCTTCAAATACTCCTTTTGTGTCAGCCAAAGCTTGCCTCCCTCTCTGTCTCTGCTTATCTCTATGCCGAGAATCTTCTTGGCTTCTCCCAAATCCTTTATCTCAAACTCTCTACTCAACTGAGCCTTCAACTTTTCAATTTCAATTTGGCTCTTTGCCGCTATCAGCATATCATCAACATATAAGAGTAGATAGATGTAGGACTCATCCTGTAGTCTTCTCAAATACACACAATGGTCGTATTTGCTTCTTGTGTACTTCTGACCCATCATAAACTTGTCAAATCATTTGTACCACTATCTTGGTGATTGCTTCAAACCGTACAACGACTTGCCTAGTTTGCACACCCAATTTTCTTTACCAGCAACTTTGTATCCATCGGGCTGAGTCATATAGATTTCCTCCTTCAAGTCACCGTGTAAGAATGCAGTCTTCACATCAAGTTGAGCTAGCTCCAAATTCAACTGTGCTACCAAGGCCAACAGAATTCTAATGGAGGAATGCTTCACAACTGGAGAAAATACCTTATTATAATCAATTCCCTCCTTCTGAGCGTAGCCTTTAGCCACCAATCTTGCCTTGTAGCGAACATTATTCTTGTCAAGAAATCCTTCTTTCTTAGAAAATACCCATTTGCATATAATTGCCTTCTTTCCCTTCGGTAGTTGTGTCAACTTCCATGTCTTGTTCTTCTGAAGAGATTTCATCTCCTCCTCCATTGCCTCTTTCCAACTGCTACTTTCAGAACTCCGAATGGCTTCTGAAAAAGTGGAAGGAACATCATCGATGACTGGAAGTGCATAGGCCACCGTTTCAATGAGACGTTCTGGTTTTCTTCTTTCTCGTCTCGGTCTACTAGTGGCAATTGACTCAAACTGCTGCGTAGGTTCTTGGGCCGGAACCTCTTCTTCATCTGACTCTTCCTCTGTCAATGGAGAGTCACCATTTGTGCTCTTAACTGGGATCACCATAGTAGGCTCAAACTCCACCTGCTTTGATACACACTCCACCTGCTGTGAAGTACCACCAGCTTCTTCTGGATTTACCTTAGTCAACATGGCAGATTCATCAAAGGTAACATCCCTGCTGATAATAGTCTTCTTTGCCTCTAGACACCAAAGACGGTATCCCTTCACTCCAACATTAAGACCCATAAAATCTCGGAAGAAACGAGCACCTAGATTGAAACTAAGTAAATGTACCATCATACGTCACCTCGGTTTGTGTGCGTTTCTTAGTATTAGACATCGTCCAAAAGGTCTGGTATGGAGGTTTCCCCAGAACGGTGGATTTCGTCTTACACCGTTGGCTAATTGTTCTACAACTCGTATACAGTGTCGCTCAGCCCAAAAATTTTTGCCTAGCCCAGCATTAGACAGCATACAACGAACTTTCTCCACCAATGTCTTGTTCATACGCTCTGACCCCCCGTTCTGCTGTGGTGTTTTTCTGACTGTGAAGTGCCGAACTATGCCACAATCTTGGCATATCTTCAAGAAAGGATAACTCGTATATTCTCCACCATTGTCTGTTCGGAGAATTTTAATCTTCCTCCCTGTCTGGTTTTCAACTTGAGCTTTCCACTTAAGGAAAATTCCAAGCACAACACCCACACTCTTTTGGAAAAATCATCAACAAAGGTGACAAAATAGTGCCTGCCTCCAAGAGATGGAGTCTTGGAAGGTCCCCACACATCTGAATGCACATAGTCCAAAATTCCCTTGGTATCATGGATAGCAGTGCCAAACTTCACTCTTCGTTGCTTTCCCAGAACACAATGCTCGCAAAACTCCAATTTGCAAGTCTTTGTACCTTTCAACAATCCCTGCTTTGCAAGAATCTGCAAGGATTTTTTACCAGCATGTCCCAAACGCATATGCCATAGCTTTGTTGCCTCTGCATCCTTCTTGCTTCCAGAAGTTACTGCTACAACTGCCCCAATTATTGTACTACCTTGATAGTAATACAGATTATTCTTCCTCACACCTTTTAACATCACCAATGTTCCTGATGTTGCTTTAAGAATTCCATCTCGGATAGTGAAAACTAGGCCTTTTGATTCTAAGGCCCCCAAAGAAATGAGATTCTTCTTCAACTCTGGAACATATCGAACATCTCTCAAAATTTTGGTGGATCCATCATGATTTTTCAGCTTGATTGAACCTATCCCGACTGTTTTACATGGATTGTCATTGCCCATGAAAACAACCCCGTCATTGAGCTCTTCAAGGTTAAAGAACCATTCCTGAATAGGGCACATATGGTAGGTGCAACCAGAATCCAAAATCCACTTATCAACGTGTGATGTTGAAGGTGAAGCAACTAAAGAAGTGTCTGACTCTGCATCACTCTTACATTCTGCTACATTTGCATCTTGTGGAGTCTTTCCCTTCTTTTTCAACTTCGGACAGTCTTTCTTCCAATGCCCTTTCTCATGACAAAAGGCACATTCATCTTTGGCAACTCTGCTTCTCGACTTGGATCTTCCTCTTCTCCCCTTTGACTGGCTTTACTGTCGTCCTCTAGCCACTAAAGCTTCATCTGCTGCAGTTGCTTTGCTTTTCATTTTGTCCTGCTGTCTCAACTCATGACTGTACAAAGCCGAACATACAACCTCTAAGGATACATTCTCCTTCCTATGAAGTAATGTTGTCTCCAAGTGCTCGAACTCTTCGGGAAGAGAAGATAACAGCATCAAAGCCAAGTCTTCGTCTTCAAATATAACATCCAAATTGAACAGGTCTGCTAATAACTTTTTAAACAAAGTGATGTGTTCATTCATCGTAGAACCTGGTCGATACTCGAATGGGAACAATCTCTTCTTCATCAGAAGCTTATTCTGACCACTCTTCTTCAGGAAAGTGTCTTCCAATGTCTTCCATAGTTTGTGTGCAGAAACTTCATTTTTTAATGCATATTTCTGCTCCCTGGACAAGCATGATCGAATTGTTCCGCACGCCAACTTGTTTACATCGGCCCACTCCTTGTCATTGATATCGTCAGGTTTCTCTTCTTCAATAGCAATATCAAGTCCCTGTTGGAATAGCGAGTCAAGGACCTCACACTGCCACATGCCAAAATGACCGGTACCGTCAAATATCTCCACAGCAAGCTTCGAACTAGATACTGGGATCCTCGACCATCTGGATGTGGAAGCCTTCTCTCCTGACTGTGTACTTAATGTAGCCTGTTTTGAACCTACTTCTGCCATTACAAAATCAAAAGATAGTATTCAACAATTTCAAATAGCCCAAAAGAAGAACCTTCGGCTCCGCTACCACTTGTTGGGGAAACTCGGGTAATTTCCCCACTACAACAAACTAGTGAATTGAACTAATTCGATAATTCCCAGGAAAGATGGCCTAGCCTATCTCCTTAGACAGAATTATCATTCCAAGATAAATCCCCAGGAAAGACTAGAGGAACAGTGGTTCACTTAAAACCCAGCCTCCTACACAGGACTCACTTGCACAGTGTTATAATTCACAACCTATACCCGACAAAGGCGGCTTAGCCGGCCAACAAATTAGAACAAGGCGGCTTTGGCAGCCAAAGAAGAGATAAGGCGGCTTAGTCGGCCAATGTTGAATACTAAACAAATAAACAAATGCGGAAAATAAAGGCAGAATAATAAAGAAAGAACACAATCAAAAATTGATAACGGAGTTCGGCTAATTTTGCCTATGTCTCCGGAGCACCACTAGAAAAGGGCCTGCTCTTTTTACTAGGAGAAGAAAAGTAATTGTTAGGATACAATTATACTCTAATTTTGGGATGACTTACTAAGGCAAGGGGGAGTTCTATTTATAGCAAAACAAAACCCCCCCAAGCTCAAACTCCACGAAGTGGGATTCAAAAATAGCAACACTATTTCAACAGTTATACGTGGTCATAATCTGGATTTTGGCCACCTCCAGACTACTACCACCCTCCAAAGGATTAATCAACTTAATGAACTTGCCAAAGCATACTGCAATTTGGCTGAAAAACTCGTTGCACCATGCATGAGGAGGCACGCCATAGATGTCCAGGTAACATTCCCTTCGAGTTGCACAATCCCCCATCTTCCATTCCCTCAATAGATGAAAACACTCATCTGCCCATGCCTCTTTGTGTTTCAGGCAAGCGATCATAGCTTCCTTTGACTCAAAACAAATCAAAACATATCTCCCCCCTAGGTTTTTGACTTCCACAGCAGAATTAGTAATCTGTCTAAAAGTATTAGAGATTCCCATCTGATCAAAACCTTCTTTCAAAAGACCAAAAGCACAAGATTCTAACCTCTTCACACACTCTTCAGTTGGATTAAAAGCGAAGGATACATGCTTACCCTGGTTATCTTCAGGGTCCCGAAAATCCACTGGTTCCTTAACACTTGTTCTTGCGCATAGGAACATCCCTTTTTGTATCTCGCAGACTCATCCAAGTTCCTTCCGGGAACTTGAGAGTTCACCACTCCTTTTACTCGATACCTATTTTCCTTAGCATCTCTGCCTCTACTTCTTGCTAGGTTAGCTTTAAGCATTCCATTGATACTCCTATCACCATTGATCTTTGATACCATGTCACTTCCATCCCCTGAGCCTTCGAACCTCACAAAGCAGAAGCGGTTACCCTTCCTTGAAAGTTTCCCCGGTATATAAACATCTAAGACTACTCCCACTTTTGACATTTCCTTAAACATATCCACCGCAGCCCAGCCAAAGGGCAAGTTTTCCACAAAAACGCTTACCGCTCTTGAGTTTTATAAAGCCTTCTCGATGAACTCGTGGCCATCTGGAGAATACCGACAGTTTTGCCTCCTGAAAATCCTTTCTGGAAGGATCCTTGGTTCTGTTATAATCTGCAGACGCTCCTTGATGCCTTCTCGCCGCCATCCAATCCATTTTCTCCTTTTTCTCTAGAATAAGCGAGTAGTATCGGGTTGGAACATGGTCTTGGTTTAGTTTTTTTTGAACCATAATAAACTTCCATTAAACTTAATATAACAGTAAATATATATATCATCCAAGCCAACCAGAACACAAATGTGCGTGGGTTTAGTTCAGATTTAAAATTCAGGGTTGTTTGCACTCTTTTAATTTTTTTTTTTTGTCTGGCAACTTGATCCGGTCTAATCTTATTCAAAGCCAAATTGAAAAGGATAAAGCTATCCTTGAATTAACCGGATAGTGTCAACCCACTTGAACAAACTATGCATTAATTAGTGAGGTTGTTTGTACTTTAAGTTATTACTTCTGGTATTACTAGTTCAAGTTTTTAAAGGAATTACCACTCATTGGATTGGATGACGATTCTTTAAAAAAAGCATTTTACATTTAATTTAGAATATGATTTTCTTATTTTTTATTTATCCATATAAAAAATTATGGATAAATTTATAATCTATATAAATATATAATAGCTCACCCCAACTCTGTAATTCTATTAGGCCATGTGGCAGCCTCAAGAATTAGTATTTGTGTAAAACTCCCCCCTAAACTTTAACTACCTATTACCTATTAAAAAATGCACATGATAAGTCCTTAAAAATAGAAATAAATTATCATAATTAATGTGTATCATCCTGATAGTGACTGAAATAACCCTTCATTACTATTAGTTACACTATACAACCCTTCCATAAAGAGTGATTTGTATAGTGTAACTAATAGTAATGAAGGATTATTTCAGTCACTATGAGAATGATACACATTAATTGTAAGGAATTATTTCCATTTTAAAGGGCTTATCATGTGCCCCTAGGGCATAAGATAGAAAAATCCAAAAAAAAAAAAGAATTAATGTAATATTTTTTTAAGGATAAAGTTAATGTATGTTTAAAAGCAAAGAATAAGAAAACACTGAAACATCAGTACAAACAATGCATTTGGCCGTTGTGTTTATTAATTCTCTCCTCCCCTTATTTTGTTCTGATGCTTAATATTTCATGTCTTCTTCCCCTATTCTTACTCCTCTACCTCTTCTCTTAGAATGACATCTTAAATTGCTAATTTGTTGTTTAATTTTCCTGTATTTATTTCCTATATAAATAACCCACCAATATTTATTTCCCATATAAATAACCCACCAATAAATAAAAAATATCCCGTGTGAACACACGGTAGAGTACTAGTAGTATAATAAAGAATCACGTCCTGGAAAATAATGAATATTTCTCGAGAAATTTTTTGGTGGGGACTCCCCAAGTTTGATTTGTTGTAGACCCCTATTTATGTTAACAAATTACCTTTGATTGTTCGCTTTTTCCATTCTAGAGTTTATTTATTCTCCAATTTACTTTATAGGTTCCTCATTTATCTCCTAAAATTTATATTATTTCTTTATTTATTATATATTATTTAGGAAATACATCTGCACATTCAATATATATACTTATATAGTTTAATTATTCCTAATATAAGTAAATTTAAGATCAAGTCTACAACAATTCAAACTTGGGGAGTCCTCACCATAAAATTTCTCAATATTTCTCATTGTCGTAGTCCTAGAACGGAATCACTCTTCAGCCACCTAGGAAAATGATATTCCAAAAGTCCGGAAACAACGTTATTAACTCAACCAAAACTGCATATATAGGGACCGATTGTTTGGTGATAGAAATCACAAAAAAAATTTTTAGTGATTTTAGCGTGGCTTGCAGCAACAAAAAAGAAAGTTATAGATCATGCAAATCGAAAGAAAACAATAATAAAATAACTAAAGCTACTAGTTTGCAGTCATTTCAATCATTCATCCCTTCACATTATCATCACTAAAACTAGCTAATTTGACAATCATTTCCATCACTACATCATTATCTCATGATGGGTAATTTGCCACTGCCACCCATTTAATTTGTAGGTGATCGGGAATGATATGATCAAGCGGAATAATTAATAACACACCAAGGAAGCAAAACTTTTTCATTCTTAGCCCAGTGTTAAGCAAACCCCATTCAGAGGTAAAGTCAAAGCCTAAAGACTGGTACTAAAAAATTAAGCTCAGCACAAAACTTTCTTGGTAAAACGGCAAAAGAATACTTGAAGAGTTTTTTCCTCAAAAAAAAAAAATTATTGAGTTTTAACAGTAAACGAAGTCGACATTACTCTGGTGTCTCAAATCTTATCAAAACGCGCAATTCAGATTTAAAAGCCCATGCAAACATGATCTGTAGCTCGAGATGGTATTCTAAGATTTCCAAACTACATAGATTTCAAACTCAAACCAGTTATTGCACATGGACTATTGCACAAAAAGATTCATCTCCTCCAAGCATACCCAAACACCCCCCATTAGTGTTTCACAGGAAATAACATAACCAAGCATTAAGATCAAACAATAGTTTAAGGATAAACAATAAAAGAACAATAAAGAGTGATTCTCCATCAGAAAATAGTTTCGTAAGTTACTAACCTTGGAAGTCCCAACCAAGAGTTTTAGTATCCAAGGAGCATATTGGAACCTAGTATTCACATTCTCAAAACTCCGCCCTCCTGTATGCTCCACCTTCACTGACTCCCTAATCATCAGTCCATTTCACACCTGCAACAATGGAACGGAAAGGACTTATTATCACTCTGCATCAGTAGATCATGTAAATAGAAAGAAAACAATACTACAATAACTAAAGCCACTAGTTTGTAATCATTTCATCCCCTAATTATATCATTACTAAAACTAGTAGTTTGGCAATCATTCCAATCATTCATCTCCAAATTATATTATCATCCCATGGCGGGTAATTTGCCACCCATTTGTGGGTGACCGGGAATGATATGATCAAGCTGGGTATAAATAACGCGTCAAAGTAAAAAAACAACAACAAAGATAGTTATAAGCACCTTAATTTCTCCATTCAAGTAACAACAACCCACCAAGTCAAAATCAATTTACCTGACCCTGAGGTTTCTTTGGTTGTTGTTTATGTTAGCATTTTTCTCTATCGCATTGCTATTGTTCTTTTACAATCCGCTACTTGATCTTCTATCTCGAATTTCTGTTTCAGAAGTTAAGCAATTATAAGGCACGGTTGTTTATTTGCTGACTTCACCAGCCCAGACTACATCATCAAATGTATTATTGGACTGGACTACTCGAGTCCACGAGGAAAAGAGTCTGTTTAGTTGACATTTGGCACGCCTATGATTCTCTCCTCATAGTCTTCCTTTCTATGGTTGATTATATAAAATGAACGGAAGACAGGTCAACCATATAGATTCCATTTGAATGTTTCTCTCTTGTACACCCACCCATGTCGAGTAAATCTGAAGGTTTGTTTATTACAGTAATCGGCAATGGTTACCGGCAATCATTGTACACAATGACACCATAAGTTGTTTAATTAATTACACTGAATCTCTAAATTATACTACTACGTGGCCCAAGCCCATGAGTACTTGATTGATGCACAAAGTACTCCGTCGTCCACATGTTGAGTTTGTCAGAATGTCATAGTCAATGTGAAGAGTTCCACATATTGTCGTGTGGTGATCATAAAACATGTTAGTGGTTGCCCACTCTTGCCTGTAACATTAACTATGTGCTGGTCTTAACTCCTCGCACAGCCTTCCCCAATCCCTACATGTATGGTTGTTGCGTAGCTCAGATCAAGAGTGGACGAGAGTTGACTATAGTAGCTAATTTATCATCCCGAACATTACCACATGTCGGTACAGAAAACTTTTGTTGGATGATTGGAGTTCTGGGATTGAGATGCTGAACATTAACTCATTTGATTGACTACTCTTCCGGTACTGAACTGGACTACTCTTCCGGTACCGTAATGCCACCCATTTTGTTGGATGATTGGAGTCCTTGGTTTGAGGTGCTGAACACTAACTTATTTATTTGATTGAGAGGTCTAAACAGTGGTTGGTGTCAATAAAATCTGTCAGGAATTGTGCTTTGTACCATGAATCTGAGCCATATATAGAAAAGGGCGGATTCAGAATAAAAGTTAGGGAGGCCAAATTATGTGTTAAAAAATTTTGGAAGGCTAAATTAAGTGCGAAAAAAATAAAGAGGAGTCAAATCATAATACTATTTAAATTTATAGGAACTGAATTTGCTTCACCAAAAAAAACATAGGAAATTGGTAAAAAAAATTTCTGTTGCATGACTCAAACCTGCTTTTTTTCACAATAACTAACACTCACTCAACCACCAAATCACTTGCCATTTTATGTAATATTATTAACATAAATAGATTAAGTAGGATTTTAGGGCGGGCCAAGACTCCCTTGCTCTCCCCCTATATCCGCCCTAGGTTCACTCTTGTAAGAGTGCTACAGAAGTACTTTCCGAGACCTTATTTATTTACTAATATTTTACAGTTTTGAATTCCTCTTTTGATATAATAGCGGATATAGATTGATAGAATAATTTCAAATTTATGATTCTTCCTAAGAATGCAAAGGAAAAAAAAAATCCAATTGGCCTAGTCTCACCTGATAATTAACTTATACTAGGGATTGTATAAAGTTTTTCTAAGACCTCACAGTTCTTGGATTGAGTTGAGCCTTTTCTTTTACCCATTAAAGTGAGACAGTTTAAGTCATGAACTGTGCGAGGAAAACATTCCCTTGTACGTACGTGCCTGGAACGATGACTTACCACATCCTATTTTCCTAGCCAACTTTTCTTAATTTGTTCTTGTTGAACAATCTCAATGATCAAATAAAGTGGTCAAAATCTGTCTCCGTTAGGTCAGGAATTACGGCGTCTAACAATGTTTTCTAATTACGGATACAAAGATGTACAGCTAGCTCAAATTAAATTAGTAGTAGAGGATGTGAAATATCAAGAAAGTTGGCACAAAACATATAATAGCCGCCTAGCCCTTGGATACTTGTCGCCGGTGTTCAATTTTCATGCTTAAATGTTGCTTCTGTATACCCTCCTTGTTTTTTTCTTCCAGGTCCAACTGATGATGGCAAAGAATAGGTAAACTACAAAGTGCCAATGAATGTATCATATGTTATAAAATTGGGGAGATTTTTACTATTTGATGGAATAATACAAACTTGATCAAACTTGATCAAGGTAATAATACAACTTTGGTAATAATAATACACTTTTGATAATAATATGTAGAAGAGAATAATAAATTTAGATGGAGGGAGATTGGAAGAGAAGTGTATAGAATGAGAAGAGAGTGAAGTTTATGGTGGGTTGTAAGTGTATGAAAGTGAAGGAATGAAGGGGTATTTATAATTGGAAATTGGAGGATAAAAACAAATAAGTATGATTAATTTAAAAGGATAAAATCAAAGGGATGTTAGGTAAAGGAAGATGATATTAGGATTAGGACAAATGGAATTATGGAGGGTAATTAGCCAAAGAGATAATTCCAAGTAGAAGTTTGGTGTATGGGTAAAGTATTTACCGGGGGTAAATTCGGGTATGGTAAAAATGAGTTTTACTGGATGGTAACAATGACATTCACCATAATTTATTTATAACACTCCCCCTTGAATGTCATTGCACCTTTGATAGAATACGCTTAGGAAGTACTGCCTCGTTAAAAACCTTACCAAGAAAAACTCAGTGGGACAAAAACTTGGTGAAGGAAAAAAGAGTGCAGTGCGTATTCTACTCCCCCTGATTTTGGCATCCCTTGATATCTCGAATCCTCCATAAACCAATCCTCTTCATCAATTCTTCAAAAGTTGTAGTAGGAACTGATTTTGTAAATAAATCTGCCAGATGTCACTTGAATGATTCTTGATGTATCCTCCCTTCAATTGGGCAATGCAGCTAGCATTATCTTCATAAATCGTCGTTGGAACATCTTCCTCGCTAACTAATCCATATGAATCTTGACTATGTTGCATCATCGATCTTAGCCAAGCACATTCTCGGCTAACTTCATGTATGAACACAATTTCTCCATTATTTGAAGAGGCAACAACGATACTTTGTTTTCTGGTCACAATGATACTTGATGTATCTGCCTGTACTTTATGTGGATCAAATAAAAGACCTACATCTGCAAAACCAACTAGATGCACCTTGGCCTCACAAGGTTAAAATAATTCCATATACCAAGATAATAGAATATGTATTTATAGCAAAAGCTTCAGGCTTTATGTTACAAGCAATACATATTGTACTTAGACAGGGTACTCCAGGACCTGTCTAATAGCACGGTATTTGGAAGCTTCTTCTAGAGTTCCAATCACTAAATATATCAACATAAATTTATCCATACTCATAATGATCATGTAAAGATTAACTCCAAATTTTGTAATTTCCCAGGAACTAGTTGCTTCAGACAACTTGGATCCTTCAGGGATCTTCATGTATATTTCACGACTTATGGATCCATAGTAGGCTGTAAAAGCATTCATTTGATGCATTTCTAATTCTTTTCATATAATGCCAGACTTATAAAAATAATTGCATCCACCACAGGGGAGTGTATCTCCTCATAATTAATATCAGGTCATTTGGGTAAAATCTTGTGCTATAAAAACCGTGCTTTTATATCTCATTATCTTTTCGCACAAATACCCTTTTTACGACTGATCAATTTTACACCATCTGGTGTATGGACTACAAGTCCGAAAATTTCTCGCTTCACAAGCAAGTCCAACACAGCCTTGATTACATTTCTTTTATTTTTGGCCAATCGTTTTTGCGCCTACATTCATCAATGTAGGTTCATGATCCTCATTTTTATTTAGCGCTATATTATAAATAAAACAAATATTCTGTCGACGGTTATTTCACGTCGGTTCCACCACATTCCTGACACTGTAATTGAGATCTCATCATTTTTATTTATTTCAGATACCTGTGTTACTTCTGGAACTTTATCAATCTGTGTCAGAAAACCTCTTTTGGAGGATTTTCCTCTTCTTGAGGAATTTTAATACAAACCTCTGCTGGAGGCCTTATTTTCTTACTGGGGCCATCTTATCTCTTTGCTACTGAAACGCCCGTGTCCCAATTTATTAATATAAGTTATAAATTAATTATAGATTGACCAAATTGCTCTTATCATTCCCGGGACACCCGTATCCCAAATTATCCATTAAAGAATGTATAGCATGTGAAGTGACCAAAATGCCCTTCTTCCCGGTATACAATATCAACAACATAATCAATGAACAATTATACAACAAGTTACACAACAACGAGTATGCAGCGGAAGACTATACATATGATAACATGTATGCAGTGAACTCTATGGATCCGACCCGAGGAGAGGAAAGCACCGCCACCTGCTGATATGCTCTTCTCTAGTAGCTAGTCGATTGGACACATTTTGACACTCCCCCACTCTGGTTGGTGACAGAGTGGCGTTTGTTTATTTGGTTATTATTACAATACAAATCAACTACAAGTACACCGGCATTAGGCAATAGCAAATACAGAGCACAAACAATTCACAATACACAACACCAGTCGTCACCAGACTTCAACCATCACTTATCATTATTTATTTTATTATCTTTGTTATTAAGTTTAAATATTTTATTAAGGCCCTCTACTGTGTGCGTCGAGCTCGGTCCCGTCTGATCAGACAACCAGGGCATAAGCCCAAATACAATCAGGGCCCAAGCCCAAATACCATCATAGAGAGAGAGAGACAGAGAGAAAGAGGGAGGTAAAAAGGGAGAGATAGAAAGAGGGAGGTAGAACCGGTCATAACAGACCCATATGCTAAACCGCATATACCATGCTAGACCGCATGAAATCCCGAGGGGTATCACTTCCCGCTCGAACCAACCGGTCAACAGCCCCACAGTAGAATTATTATAGTATTTTATTCTCAATTATGCTTAAAGATTCGTGTACCATTACATACGATTGTCCAGGTCTGTATGGATTTTACAACTTATTCTCAAGTCCGGGCCTCCAGCCCATAGTCTACCACACGAACCACAAAACCATATATCACGTTAATTAACACACAAAACAAGTCATACTCGACAGGCATATTACACCACACTGGTACACAGTTCATATAATCATGTACACTGCATCAGAGACATCATCAATAAAATACAAGGTGTAAGCAAGAACATCCACAAAGCAGGCAAGCATGCATACAACATTCAAGGCCAAACAAATAATACCACTTTGTTTACCAAGACAATTAACCGAGCATTGTAGGCAGTAATGCATTTAAAGGTTTATAAGTCCTCACCTGGGCCATAATAACGTTTAGGAACCAACAGCCCGATCATGTCTTGAGTTCAACCCAGCCACTCTTAAAGTATCACTAGTGCCTAAACATAGACACATACTTCACATAAGCATGCAAAGACATAACATGGTATTTATTGCATGCTATGGATTTACATATGCATATATACAAGCTGGTGACTACACACGTTTTGATGAAAGGGGTAAGGTCCAAGTTCGTTTATCTTAATAAAAACTCTTTTATTTTTGTATATACAATTCCATACCCGTCTATTTCTTTTATAAAATAAAGCCACCATTATGCTATCCAAATTGACCTTTAAAAGCAAAGCCCCATTCACCAATTTAGGTTCGGCCTTTAAAGTCACAAAAAAATTACATAACGATTCTAAGAATGGTATTTAAGGAAACTATATTTTAATACAGCATTTGCACAACCCAAGAACACACTCCATTAAATATGAATCTTTATCTACCTTGACTTCTAGTGGTTAGTTTTGGACCAGCTCCAAAAGCCAGAATCAAAAATTCCTAGTATATTAAATGTTCCAGAAACGCTGCCCATCATGTCTTTAGTGCCAAAGTGCAGTACAACATCCAAACTCAA
>JAKUCV010000077.1:157093-167718 GCA_028386065.3 Turnera subulata | reverse complement strand
TCCGGAGTCAGGTGGAGAAGAAAGCAGCAGCCATCGAACGTCGTACCTGAACTACGGAAACAACTTAACCTACGGGATGAAACCCCGCAGGCGAGGGGTGAGTCCGAAGTGCTCACCGACGAAGGATAAACAGTGATATGCAAGCAACCGTAATACTTAAAAGCAATCACAGACAAGCAACAACATATCTCAACAACTGAGTCAAGGCCAAAAGAATGCTTAATTATTATTACCAGTTTTATCTTTCGGGCCCCCGTCACTGGACAAGCTAGGGTCGTACCTGGTTATTAATTAATTCCGGATGCTAGGTCAAGAACCAATCCACATATCAGAACAACCGGATATTCGGCATATCCGAGCCACCGCGGATATTCGGCATATCCGAGCCACTGGGTATTCGGTATACCCCAACCTCAGGCGACGTCATGCCAACCAGATATTCGGCATATCTGAGCCTCTGCGGATATTCGGCATATCCGAGCCACTGCGGATATTCGGCATATCCGAGCCACTGGGTATTTGGTATACCCTAACCACAGACATGACGGGCCAACCAACCAAAAACCGACCATAGCATCCTAAAATTAATTTTCAAACCATCGGGTCGTACCACTACTTTCCACATGACAATTATATCAACATCTCAAATCAATTCCACTTCCAATTCCATGTTCCAATTCCTTTTTCACAATTTCCACAATCAATAGTTCAACATCAATCTCAGCTTATTATCCACAGAATCAATATCACAATCCAAAAGCAACAATAATATCCACAGCAGATATTCAGCCAACAATCAACAGTTCAGCAGTTCAATCGAACAACAAAGCACACAAAGTATTACAGGCAACATAACAAGGGTTATCCATCCTCACCTTAGCCGATATCAATTATGGAATTGTCCAGCAAGTTCCAAGTCCGGTTCCTCAGCAAATTGTTCGTTATCAACTCCTATATCAATCAATAATATGCACATATAAGATGGTATGCAAATGTCATGTTAATACTGTATACCGTAAATTAAATATAACCTCGGCTCGGTTATTTTCCCGGGTTATTTCTCCATTATTATCATCATTCACCATTTATTTCAAGTGTCAAAAATACCCTTCTATACTTTTTCCTATACCCGGGTACTATTCCGGTATTTACTACCTTGATAATACCCTTTCCAAAATTTATTCCCTAGGTATGTACTTTCCAAAATATTATTTCTTTTTCAGAATATATTTCCCATATTTTCTCCCAAAATATTATTTCCAAATTATAAACCTTTTCTACCTAATTTCCAAATTTATTTCCTTTTTAATATTTATTTCCAGATTTAATTCTTTTTTTATCTCTTTTTTTTTAATTAAATCGGGCTGGGCTTTACTATACAACCCATGCCCAAATTCAGCCCAAACCCAAGATCAGGCCCAGGCCAGCAAAAGCCATCAGCCCAGACCAGGCCCGCGCGTAGGCCCAGGCGTACCCCAGCCCAGCTCCAACAGGCCCAGCCCGGCATGACTTCCACAGCCCGCGACCCTCTAGCCACTCGGGTCAGACCCGACTCGTGACCACGACCCGGTCACACACACGGGTACTCACCCTCTAATCGGTCAAGACGGCGGCGTAAGGGCGGCAGCGAGTCGACGGCGAAGCGAGCATCAGGAGGAGGACGGCGCGAACTTCGCTTGGCAGCTGAGCGCGGTTGCTGGCGGTCGACGGCGAAGGAAGGCGCGATGATGTCGGGTCAAGGACGTCGGGTTCTTGGCCGTAGGTGGCGAGTCAGGCGGTGGACTTAGGAGGCGAGGGCGGCGTCCAGTTGGCGTCGATGCGAGGAGAACAACGACGGAGGTGGTGATGCATGCCGATCATTCGGCCGGGTGCAGGTGGTGGCGGGCAGTGGGTGGTTGGTGGTGTGGTGGAGAAGATGAAAAAGAAAAGAAAAAGAAGATGGAGGAGGGGTTGTTTAAAACGACGGGGTTTTGTGTGTGTGTGTGTTTAGTTTTTTTTTTCTTTCTTTTCTGGTTCAAACGATTTTGTAGGAAATGGGTTTTTGTTGTTTTTGTTTTCGCAGGGAAGGAGGAGAAGATTTAATGAGTTTGCAGGGCAGAAGGTAGCGAAGATGGTGGTGCAGGGAAGCTGAAGAAAAATAATTTTATAGACAGCAAAATTATTGATATGTCACAGGCTGAATAGGAATTGGCGGCTGAATAATTGAACTTTAATTATGCAGTTACTATGCTGCATGTGAAGTATGACCCACCTGGACCAGAAAATATCTAATGTACCCACTTTCCTTTATTCCTGGTCCGATAACTCAAGAATAAACCCGGCTTTTTCCGAAGATTCCCGGACCCGGAAAAATCCCAACTTGGTCCGTAAAATCCGCAGAAAAATCCCGAGCGTGGGACAAGGCTCGGTTTCGGATTCCAATACTCAATTTACCATAATTTAATTACCCAAGATTAAAAATCATTGGTAAATTACTGTACATTAACTTAAACAGTCCCGGTAAAAATGAAATTTTTACCGGGGCTGTTACATTAATGGCCTTCAGTTAACATAATTCCAAAATTTAAATAAATAAAAGACTTAATTAAAAATAAATAAATATGGGCATTTTATAAATTAGCCCAGTCAAAAATAAATAACCAAAAATTAAATACGATGGGCCTTATATGAGCCCAAGAATAACGTAAATGAAATTAAAGCGAAAATTAAATACAATGGGCCTTGTACGAGCCCAATCAAAACGTAAATGAAAACGAGAAATTAAATATAATGGGCCTTTTTGTAGCCCAATAAATAACCAAAAATTAAAGACAATGGGCCTTTTATGAGCCCATTTGTAATTTAAATAAAAACATAAACATAAATTAATTACAAGCATAATAATAGATATAATATACACCTACTCGATAAATCTTTCGGCAATAATAATGTCATAATAATAAAGAATATATAATATATATACATATATGCATACTCGATAAATCTTTCAGCAATAATAATAGCATAATAATAAAGAATATATAACATATATAGAAAGGATGAAAGTAGTAATAAGAAAAGTTTTAAAAATAAATACCTTAATAGAGTAGAGACTCGTGCTGATAACGTGTTATAAAATTGGGGGAGATTTTGACTATTTGATGAAATAATACAAACTTGATCAAACTTGATCAAGGTAATAATACAACTTTGATAATAATAATACACTTTTGATAATAATATGTAGAAGAGAAGTGTATAGAATGAGAAGAGAGTGAAGTTTATGGTGGGTTATAAGTGTATGAAAGTGAAGGAATGAAGGGGTTTTTATAGTTGGAAATAGGAGGATAGAAACAAATAAGTATGATTAATTTAAAAGGATAAAATCAAAGGGATGTTAGGTAAAGGAAGATGATATTAGGATTAGGACAAATGGAATTATGGAGGGTAATTAGCCAAAGAGATAATTCCAAGTAAAAATTTGGTGTATGGGTAAAATATTTACCGGGGGTAAATTCGAGTATGGTAAAAATAAATTTTACTAGATGGTAACAATTACATTCACCATAATTTATTTATAACATCATAAAAGAAAAGTTGCAAAAAATGGAGGAGCGACCGTGATGTAGAGTTTTTAGGTCACATCCTACAGTTTTTAATAACACTAAACATTTTTGTCATTATCACGTTCAAAATCAAAAGCATGCGAACAATTTGGGATGTGGGTGGGGTATAACTTTACTCGTGAATCGTGATCCACCTAATCAGCAACCAAATTCCTTAAACCCCGATTCCCTAAACAGTTCAACAATTCCAAACAAATCTCTCACTTGCTACTTCTCTCGTGAAAACTATAATATATGAGTGTCTATAATACATGAGCTACCGGCCGGTAACGTAACTTACTTTGCATTATTTTCTATTTCGTAAATCTGTGTATAGCAAAATTAATTAGCATCCTCCAAATGCTGGTGGAACAAAGCCGAGAGCTTTTTTGGCCAAAAAAGACATATATAGCAGAAAGGTAAATTTGCAAAAGATTTTTCTCCACAGTTTTGCACGCGAGATAAATTCATCAATCGTGAATAGTTAAGGAACGATATCTTCACTCTGGACGATTTGTATATTCCTACATACCTTAAAAGGAGATTCCAACTTTTAAAAAGCTGGGAATAATGGGATAAAGGACTAAACTTTACAACAGGTTTAGTGTCATGCGTATAAACAAATTGCATATAGCTAATCTGTACAATGGCATTGCGTAATTCTGTATTGGAAGTGGAGCATTTCACTAATGAAGCCATCAAACTTTGTTTATGCCCAAAAGTAAAGGGTATTATTAGTGCTAATTGCACCTCGATAGTGCAAAAAGGTGAGCACAACAAGGATAGGGGACAATGCGAATTTGGTGCCTTATGATAGCGATAATTGAGATTCCGTATCCAGGGTTTCTGAAAAAGTAATATAAGTTACTCCGAAAACCAGTAGTAATTAAGTAGTAGATACTATACTCGTACGCGTGTACTGTATCTGAGAAAGTATAACATGCCTATGTACACTTTTAAATTAATTACAGAGTAATGATGTTACAGTCAAGGACAGAATCCTATTCCTGGCCTGCATATCATGACTCTGTTTTATTGGCGTATGATGACACTGTTTAATTAACTGCAGATTGTGGTCCTAATTATTCTGTGGGTAACAGTCTTTGTCTTTCCATGCATGGTTGGGATCCTGGAAACTGTCAAGTGTCAACCTATAGCAAGTAGCAACCCCACCCTCAGTGCCAAAATAAGTCATTATGTACCTAATAACAAGAACAAGATGGATGATTGATTGGTCGATTGCCAGTTTTCCACGAGAAAATGAAGGAAAGCGAAAGTATATGCCCTACACCACTCCACATTGTTACATTTTCTTCCCCATATTTAGAAATAAGGGTATCTAAATAATCAATAAACCTTTTCAATTGACACTAGCGATTCTCCTGTTCATACTGGTATTCCTCTCTAAGCCCGCCATTTTTAACATTAATCAACTAAAATTACGATAAAGTTCCTATCCAAGTAGGGGTAATGTGGTAAACTAGTTGATATTGACTGTGGTAGTCTCAATCTTTGGAGCAGAAATTGTGGTACCCTCATGAATTATAGCAGAGTGAACATTTAAGATGTCCCAACTTGTAGGCATTAATTAGATTTGGGATATAATACTGAGTGCACGGTGATGTGAGGTTAAGCTAAGCACGGTGGTAATTAAAGTGTATGCTTTAGTTTAGACAAATCCTTATCCCTGATTTAATTCTTGTCTTGACGGTGGGGTTCACTTCGGCTTGAAGCCAATAAGGGGAAAAGGTAAAGAGGGTGTGGGTGTGGCAGTTTTCCTGCAGGTTACCTATTTTTCCTGAGGATATGGATCCCTGTTTCTGCACCTCACGTGGTTGCTGGGCTGGGCTGGGCTGGTTCATTATCCCCATCATGATCACACTCTTCTAGACGCCGTCACCTGCGCTCTATTTACTACACTCCTTGCAGGCAGCACCGCATTGATCCCATTCCCATGGTAGTAGTTTCCAATTCTTCAATTTTTATGTTTAATTAAGCAAAGCTAAACCCAATTTCACGACAGCGATTGATGTTCTTACATTCGACTCCCACCCTTTAAGCATTTATTAATGGACGTCCATTGTTAGGCTTCATGCACCAAAGCAAAAGCCAGATTAGCTAACTTTAGCTCTAGTAATAAGTACTAGAAATGTAGTAGTAGTACTAGTAGTAGTATTTTCCAATTCATCTCCCCTCGTTCAAGTTCCAACAGATTCAGCAATACCCCGAAATCCTATGCAACCCCCAAATAAAGAATTAATTAACCCACCCCTCTTTAATTCACTGCCCGGGATGATCTCCACGTGTATGCCCGAAAACTTACCAAACAAACTCGGGCAATCGATTACTTCATGCCGTTTGGCCCTGTTGGAGTTACTTATTTTGTTTATTTATTACCATTGGCATTACATTCATGAAGTGCTCTTCCCTGTGAACTTCAATACTCCTCTTTTATCTGTTTATTGTTTTTGGTTAATTACTCCCTGGTAATCCGCAGTGAAGAGTTAAACAGAATAGTAACAAAATAAGCCCAAAATCTATCGCAACGCAATTCCAGGTGGTAAAATCAACTTCCTAGTCCGACAATTCACGTTCAAAGTCCCGCGTGGCACAATCCCAGCGGCTACCGACAACAGACAACCCACGGCTCACGAAGCTAACCTGCGCCTCCTCCCTGTCACATTTGCTTCCCTTCTGTCTTATTTTACGCGTTTCGTTTTGTTTTTCTGTTTCCACCTTAATTATTCACCAAATGAGTCCACCTCCTTCCTCTCCTTCCCTTGCAAATCTAGTCTCTGCTACTATAACTCCTCTCTCTCCCTAAATCTCTCTCTCTATATCTCCACATTTCGCTTCACAGAAATAGAAGCACTATCTCTTTCGCTTTTGCAGCTGAAGATCGTTATCAAATCGCACCATTTCAGGTGATTTTCTTTCCTTGATTCGTGCTGATTACTCTCCCAAACTGTTACTTCAATTTTGCTAAAGTCTTCATCTTTTTGTCTTTCAGATTGTTCCTGCATTTTTTTTTATCCTGCCCATTAGCTGCTTTCTGGGCTCAAAATCAGCTAAGATCTTCTACTGTGCAACTTACTGTACTAGGAAAGTATTAGCAGAGTCATTTGAAAAGATTGGATCTTTTGTGGTTGCAAGAGTCAAGTTTTGAATTTGGGAAGTGGGTTTTTAATTTTGGGACCAGAGATTGAACGTGGGGTTTCTATGAGTGGTTGATTTTGGGGGTTGGGTTTTGGTAATGAGACGCCGCTCTGCGGCAACTGTCCCTTTTGAGCTAATGGAGAAAGGGGCGGCTAAGAATCACCATAACCGCGTCTGTTTGTTGGCTTCACTCGCTGCTTTCTTTTGGATTCTATTGCTGTACTTCCATTTTGTTGTGCTAGGAGGTAGTACCGGTGTTGATCAAACTGTGAAGTTAGAATCCAATCCCATAAATCCTGAATCCAGAACTCCTGAATTTGTTACTGATGACCGGTTGATAAACACAAACACCCTACCAAAAACTACAAATACCCCATCAGAAACTACAAATACCCTATCAGAAACTATCCCCGTTAGTGTTGAAAATACTCCATTAGAAACTACCCCTGCCAGTACTGAAATCTCCTCTTCAGAAGTTGCCTCGAGTGGGGCTGAAGAGAGTGAGAGTTTCCCGTTTATGAGAGCATTGAGAACGGTAGAGAATAAGAGTGACCCGTGTGGGGGAAGGTACATCTATGTCCATGATTTGCCTCCTAGGTTTAATGAGGATATGTTGAAGGAGTGTCGGAGTCTGAGTCTTTGGACCAATATGTGCAAGTTCACAACTAATGCTGGTTTGGGACCCCCGCTGGAGAATGTTGAAGGGGTGTTCTCGAATACTGGTTGGTATGCTACCAACCAGTTTGCGGTGGATGTGATATTCAGTAATCGGATGAAGCAGTATGAGTGCCTGACAAATGATTCCTCTATTGCTGCTGCCATTTTTGTGCCATTTTATGCTGGATTTGATATTGCAAGGTATCTCTGGGGATACAACATTTCTAGGAGGGATGCAGCATCCCTTGATTTGGTCGATTGGCTTATGAAGAGACCAGAATGGGGGATTATGCAAGGCAGAGATCATTTTCTGGTTGCAGGGAGGATAACGTGGGATTTTAGGAGATTAACAGATGAAGAATCAGATTGGGGCAACAAGCTTCTGTTTTTGCCAGCTGCGAAGAATATGTCAATGCTTGTGGTTGAATCAAGCCCCTGGAATGCAAATGATTTTGGCATCCCATATCCAACCTATTTCCATCCTGCAAAGGATGAGGATGTTTTCATTTGGCAAGATCGCATGAGGAATCTAGAGAGGAAATGGCTCTTCTCTTTTGCAGGGGCACCTCGTCCCGGTAACCCAAAGTCAATCAGAGGGCAGATAATAGATCAGTGTAGGAAGTCAGAGGTGGGAAAGCTGTTGGAGTGTGATTTTGGGGAGAGCAAGTGCCATTCTCCGAGCAGTATAATGCAGATGTTTCAGAGCTCCCTTTTCTGCCTACAACCGCAGGGTGATTCATACACAAGGAGGTCAGCTTTTGACTCGATGTTGGCAGGTTGTATTCCTGTCTTCTTTCATCCTGGATCAGCATACACGCAATACACTTGGCATCTTCCAAAGAATTACTCTACGTATTCTGTGTTCATTCCGGAGGATGACATCCGAAAAAGAAATGTTAGCATCGAAGAACGGCTTCGTCAGATTCCTCCTGAGCAGGTGAAGATCATGAGGGAGAATGTCATAAGTCTCATCCCATCCCTTATATATGCAGATCCTCGCTCGAAATTGGAAACTCTCAGAGATGCTTTTGATGTGGCTGTACAGGCAGTCATCGATAAAGTTACAAGGTTGAGGAAGAACATCATAGAAGGCCGTACAGAATACGATAATTTTGTGGAGGAGAACAGTTGGAAATATGCACTGTTAGATGAAGGACAGCGTGAAGTGGGAGGTCATGAATGGGATCCTTTCTTCTCAAAGCCAAAGGACGGAAACAGTGATTCTGGTGGTTCATCATCAGCCGAAGCTGCCAAAAATTCTTGGAAGAATGAGCAGAGAAATCAGAAGTTGATGTAGCAAGTAGAAGCCTAGAGTAAATCCAAATGCGTCCAACAGTGTTGTGGAAGAAGACTGCCCCATATGGCTTGGGGTCCTTGAAGAGACCATTTTGTAGAAATTATCAAAAAGTTTATCTGGTCCTAGATCCTTGTTTTAAACTGAAACATAGACTCATATTTCCTCCTTAATATACCTTTACCATAGAAATATCTCCATTCTTTTTGCATTGTGTACTTTGCTTAGCAAATCCATTCTTTTTGGTTGTAGCTGAAACATCATATTTTTACTTACTCTCCAGTAATTGCATACTAGAAATTGATAATGAATGCTAGATATCTTGAGTTTAGTGTGCAGAAGCATTTTGGTTGAATCCAGATATCTTGAGTTTAGAGAAATCCACAGTCTCATTCCTATATCAGTATTTGCCGTACAGGTTTTGGGGAATCCTTTAATCACCCGGGATCTTGTGATTAGACTTTTCATATACAACTTAGCTGCCCTGACGTGACGTTGGGGTAAAGCAAATGAAAGAGAACTTGAGATCAGTTTTATATCTAGGAGAAGACAGCACAGTTCTAGGTTGCTTTGGTTTCACCACTCACGCCTTGCATATCTTCTTCCTTTCTTTGGTACATTGGAAAGTAAAACAAACAACAAAACTCGGGTGCGCATATATGCAACACCTACTATATCAAAAGAGTCAACATGCTTAATGGTGGATCTTGCCAGAAATGAATCCGGTCTACTTGATGCACTCCCTTCTTTGCTAGAAGATCCGCACACACGGTATTGCAAGGCAAAGCGTTTATAATATTACTACTCAGGATTGAATTGGGTTGTCTCCCTGTAAGCTACCTAACCTGGAGGCCAATATTTTTGGCAGACGGTGTCCTGCACGTTATATGAGAGACTGGAACCGACAGATTGCAGGACCATGCGCCTTCCGTGACAGTAAGATGTATATTGTCCCAGCGACAAGTAACTGGGTTCGGTTTTGTCTAAAATTGACAAGCCCGATAATTGTAGTGGACTAGTGGTCTTTCATTCCTTCTTGAATCACCAGGGGGTTGACCCGGCCTGATAATTGTCACAGATTTACTTGAATTGGGTTCCAGATCTCACCCCAAACATAGTAACTTCTCACACAGCCCAGTCCATCTGCAGCCATGGTAATGCATTTCACGATTGTTTTTTCTTACTATGCAAAACCTGCAAATTTTTCAGGCTTGAATAATTTGGAAGAAAAAGCTCGGCTAAACAAGTCAAGAAATACTTTTCCCCTGAAATTCTAGTCAAAATTGTTGTTAAATTCCGTGTCTTTTGCTTTAAGAAGTGAGATGGATGGTGGAGCCACAGATGAGAATAGTCTAGCTTGTCGACCTAGAATACTCACAAAGTCACAAGTATATATATAAAAAAAGAATATCAACTTCATGGACTCGATACTCTCTCAATATATACGTATAAAAAAAAAGAGGTCCAAGATTTTAATGGTGATGAGCTTATTATTTCTGCCCTGTGAGCAGTGAAAATGGATATGAGACTGGGAGGCATTAGGGTTATTTGTCACAACCCGGAAATCCAAGGCGCACAGGGTTTCCTTGGGCTTGCTGGTGCGCGTGTGGGCTGACTATTCTTGTTAGGATTTGGGCTGGCCACTTTGAGTCTTTATAGGAATAGACTTGTGATAGGAAACCTAGTCGCGATAGGAGTTCTATTACTAGTTGGAAAAGGGCTGAAACCTTACGGCACCTATATAAATAGGACGCGTGAGGGGGAGTTGTTGGGCATGTATTGTTGTTGATGGTTTATTAATAATAATACTGAGTCTTCTCCCAATTACTTCTCTTGCTTTATTATTCTCTTGGTTCTCTCTTTCGTGTGTTTGCGTGTGTAGGCTTACAAGTTAAGGGACGATCTTGCTTGTGCCGCACGGTGAGAGTGTGCAT